>LQRL01000633.1:0-25644 GCA_001703475.1 Hydroides elegans
ATCATTAAACACGAACAAAAACAATGCGAATATACTAAGAATTCGTTAAAGCATACAACTTGCATTTTTATGATGTTTAAGCAATTCATCTTGCCAAAAGGGTTAATGGCCTTGCCTTTTTATAGGTCTCGACACACAATACTTCAAAACACGTCTGAGCTTTGCACGTACATTTTCAATTTGCTTTCGTCATAACAATGAAATTAAATGCGGAAGTGTTCATTAATATAGTATCATTATCGGCAATTAAATGAAAATATAGGTTCGGATAAATGTGTCATCATAGGTTAACCAACCTATTATAATCATATGTGTCTTTTACAGCCCATAGTCTCTAGTCCATTAAAACCGTTATAAAACATATTAATTATCAGTGGTACACCTTGTTATTGGTTAATTGATATTCTCTCTCGTTTTCACAGAAGGGGTTGTGAATGGGATGGTCTCAATCGAAACCTTTCGGGTTATAGTTAAATGCACTTATATGTTAAGTTGTAATTTTTGTCTTTTAATTGTTTTAAAGCAAGAGTGCATATCATTTCGCTATTCCTTCTGATACTCCCTCTTGTGTTTCATATATAATTTAAATGGCCAACATGTTGCATATTCAAAATAAAAATATATCTAAAAATTAGATAGACAATTAAAACATTTGAATGCGAACTAAGACGCGGTAGAAAGTAATGTATTCGAGATATTTCCAAAAAATGTTCAAAATTAATTGCCTAATAATAGAATGATAATTATTGTCCTTGATCCCATTAATTTAGATAATAAACATATGGTTATAGTAATTGAAGACTAGGCCCCATCCCAAAGTTTTGGAAAGAAGTATGTGCTTGCAATTAGGAGTGTATCTACAGTTTGGGGACCGGCATTTAGTCCAGTGAATATTAATATGAAAGAGCATTTCATTTTTTTAACGATCGTTAAAAAGCGGTGCTATTCAATTTCATTAGTAAAGTAATGTTAGAGATCATAAAAAAACAAAACTCACAGACAGGTAACGCTATCGTATAGTTGGTAGCTATAAGGAATTGCCTCTGCAGGATCATGGAACCAAACTGGATACCACGTGACACCGGAAATGGTCACTGGATCCGTAAACGGAAGAAGCTGACGAGATCTGTAGAATACATGAACAATTCGTTAAATATGCATACGTAATAAGATGGTTTATTAACCCAATTAGATACTTCGTCAGGCTCCAACCTAATTATATAAAATCAATTAAACATATTGAATTGAAGGTCTTAAATACAGAGATTTCTTTTGGGTGTTCTTGATTTGGATTCTGTTATTGATTTTGTTCGTTAAAGAGAAAGGAAGAAGCTGGACGGGATCTGTAAAGTGCATGTATTTATTACATTTACAAATCAGAATAAATTCAATTGTGAATGCCCAGTTAAATATCTATCGCTACATAGGTGGAGTTTTTGATGTATCATATACTTTTTTCAGCCTTCGAACTGTCCGTGCAAACATGCTAGGAATGTTTCTTTGCTTTATGAATATCAACTTTTTTTTTTTTAGATTTGACATTATTATTTAAACTGTTGGTCACAAAGACACAATACTTTATTGAATACACTCTTTTTACATTCAAGCAAGGACCACTTTAATTGAAGGCTTTTCGTGTAACATTGTACTATGTCTTTAATTGACGCTTTGAGAAAAGAGGCATCATTGACTGTTATTCAATTGGTCATTCTGCCAAGTAGCCAAGGACTGCCAAGTAGCATAACGGCAAAATCATTATGATCGAATCGATTTCGTAGAATTATTCAAGTACATAACATGCATATTTAATCATGTGACACTTTTCACTATATTTTGGCGAAACATGTTAAGTCGACTTAACACATTGTTGCAGGGAGCCCATCAATTGTTCAAAAGTTCACTTACGTATCACAACATTCATCTCCGTCTGAAGTGGCGACATCTACCTGTACGTTGATACTTCCTGCGTTAAAAGATACAAATAAGGAATAAGCTGTGCTTCAATGAAGGTACAAATAATGATTTTTTTATATCCATCATACATTTTATTATTGTCAATCAGGAAATCTAAATTTTATTTTGTAAGAATATATTCATACATGCATACATGCCATTTATCTTATAATGGTATGATGATATTTCCTATCACTTGTTCTGATCAGTCTAGCATATCTTTATTTTTTATCGCAGTGCATTTTACTAATTGAAGGTAAATATTATTCAATAATTACCAAATGGAGAAGTAAAATGTCCAAAAATATCAAACCACTCTGACCATGCTGTAGAAGTGAGTAACGCCACGTTTATATCTGCGAAATGTATAAAAATCCAATGCGATGACACATTCATAGATTTCTATTTATAGATTGATATTCATAGATTTGTTATTCGGCTACATAAAATGTTATTTAAATATTTACAGAAGACGACTACTCCTCTGGCTTTAAGTAAAAGACAATTGAAAAAAACAAGACAACTCAAAACATGGCCTTTCATCACATAAAACGTTTTTATGATCTCGACTTGTAAAAGAGTACCCATAAACAAAGGGCACATAAAAAGTAAATAGATTTTAACAATTTTCAATAAGACAAAAATATTGAAAACGCCTCACTACACTTTTGCATTACATGAATATATGCATGTGGAATGAAAACTAGTTCTATTTACCTTGTGTAGCAAGGTTATCTATACATTCTTTGCATTCGGTATAGCAAGGCAGACTCGTTGAGGTACTTTGACCATAAAGGTAGTTGATCTGAGCCAAACAGTACATAACATCGATCATGCGGTCTGCGTTCAGACAAATTGAAGTCACATCCTGTCCTGTGACCAAACCATTCTTTTATTCAAGTTTGATTATTATCACAACGTATTATGCAATCGTGTCGATCACTCCGTTCTTTATAATAAAATAAGTGTTTCTAAAAGAAACTATTCATACATGCTTATTTTCATTTAACCTAAGATTATTTTTATATGAAATGCAACCATTAACACTGGAAATGTTCTACAAACCACATGAAGCTATATGTTAACTTCATTTACCTGTCGCGCATTAGAAACATTGTATTTGTTAATGGCCTATTAAAAACAATAGTTAATGTCCTGTTTGTTGATATATAATCACTTACCCGTAGTGTTAGATAAACAACTGTAGCATGCGGGACACTGCGTCTGCGTTACAATTACTTTCAGTGTATTTTGGCATGTATACGAGTTGCTACCCGTTAATTGCGCATCCGTGGAAATAATATTTCCGCTTCCAATAAAAACAAAAACAAATAGCCAGCAAATGAGGATGGTCTTCATGTTTTGTAGCTTGTAGATGTGTGCTTTCTCTGCTTCATATATTTATTTGTTATAAAAATGTACCTATAATAAAATTTGCATGTGAGTAACACTGGAAATATTTAGCGTTTTATCTCATTTTAACATGCCTAAAGATCTTTATCCACTCAAGATGCTATATATGATATAAAAACATGTTGCGAAATTGTAGTCATACATGCGCTTCTAAATCATCTGTCAAAGGAGCTATATATTTCAAATAAAAAATGTAACATACTTTTTTCGTTTTCGAATTAGCTTATTTGGATTAATCCATTTCCAAAGATCTGTATATAAAGAGGAATACCAATGATTGACAATGTGATTATATATGATATTATATAATATTTTGAATTAAATATCGACTTATAAAGAACATATTCACATGTATGCTTTCATATCAATAAATTAAAGTTTAAACGTTATCTCGAAATTGAATCTGATTTATATGAATTTCATATTTGATCATAAACCTAGTCGTGTAAGCAAAAATAGAACAGGAGAGTTAGTATGTCATTCCTTTTTGGGAAGTAAAGCAAATGCGAGGTCAGAAAATGAAATGTTGATAGAATATTACCTGCGTTTTAGAATGTATTCATAAATTAATAGAGTCATTTTTATATATATAAGCTTTACTAGAGATTTGTTGGCATTGACTGAGATTTTTTGAATACAATTTCTAGAATACTTTAAATCGTTACAAATTTTGCTTGCATTTACATGTCAACAAAGTTAATCTATTTGATTTAATAGCTCAATGTATCTTAAATATATTTGCAACGTTATTTAGCAATTACGTCTTTGGTTAAAGCATGTTTGAATTGAGACATGCATAACAATATGCCCTATAACTGCCTTACTCCTGATAATTGGTTATGTATTTATACACTTACATTTTACAGTTGCAATTTTCATAGTTTCATATTCGTTCCGTTGTTCGATTCTAAACAGATTTATTACTTTGGACCAAACGATATACCATTCATTCTAAGTTGTCTACTAAACGGTATCATTTTGATGAATCATATAGATAAAATTAGCTTCTTATAGTTAAATAGTGCGATTAGATATGCAATAAATTAAACTGTTGCCAAAATAAGTTGTAATCGATATTTTAAACTAAAAGACTTTGGACTTGAATATGTCATTAACATAAACTAACCACCAAATTTCTTTAATTAAGTCTAGATCCTTTCTTGCTTTGCACTATGCTTATCTTTCAAAATACATTGTTCACAATTATGTTACTCAGCTATCTTCATACATATTACAAACCTTTTTTAGCCTACATTGAAAAGTAAACCATAAACTATATTATTGAGACGTCACATTGTTAAGTGGGGTACGATTATTAATTGGTTAGAGTGCTGGTTCTCTCAAACCAAACATAATGATTCTAATTATATAGCATATGATACCATTTTCGAATAACCATATTTGGTCACTTATTATCTAATATCAACTATACAATGTCCTTTGAATATAAATTTTATGAATGAAGTGGAATTATGAATGAATTTCAGAAACATGATGCATGCACTTTTTATACGGTTCAGTGTGACCGATTCGTGAAGAATTATTTAAATAGAAATATTTATTCCGTGTGATGTATTCGCCGACAAACTGTGCCATAATGATTTCAAAATTTAGACGTCACATTGCTTGAGGGTTATAACGTGTTGATGTGAATTTGTTAATTATCGTTAATATTTTGCATATTTGGTATAACATAAGAACACGTAAGTGTTAATTCGGACTAAAAGTACAATATATTTTAAAAGCTCTTCATTCATATATCAATATATTGTGTTTGAATTTGATTAAAAATTTTCCTAATTTAATATAGCTTGAATATTGGTATTGTATGAAATTGAATATTTGAGTGAACCATTTTAGAGGAGAAGATAGCACATTTTTATGTTTTATTGCGACACTCATTCTGCAAATTTTAAAAGAGATTTAACTAAATGCTTATGATAAAAACCAGACAATTCTTAAGCTAGAAAATGGCGCTTCAGCGCCCACTCATATCAGAAAAGGATTGCCTTTTATAAGAAAGAGGATTTATATAGCATCAATCATGTTTTAAAATAACTGATTTTACAAATTGGCAGACAATAACACCTGTTTTATGTTTAACATTTCTGTTGATCTACACATATCAATAATGGTAAACATTTTTTTTCATTTATCTGAAAAACTAGTTACACTGTGTGGTTAATCAATAAATTGATGGCCTGTCCTGTAATACATCACTCATGAATCGGCTTAACTGTTTATTAATAGATAATAAGTCAATATGGGGAATAATAAAAAAGTAGTGATATATGTTTGGAAACCACCGGGTGGCAATATATATTAACAATAACATATTGACAAAACTTTAAATTGCATACCACAGGACAGTCTATTTCCAAAATGAACTAATACCAACTGTTTATCGATTCAATCAAAGAGTGCTGTCCAATAGTATATTTTCTGCATAATAGAAAGTGCTTAACATAATTCTTTTTATTTTGGTGATACCCATTTTATGTTGAAAATGCAATTAATCCTTGGCATCCAAAAGATTACGTATCCCATTGGAAAGGATAACCCGGGTAACTATATATTACTGAGGCCGAGTTGGTTTTAGAATGATTTGCTTTTGATGACGAGTTTTCAAGAATTATACACTTGTGCATGTCATCATGAATCTGTTCAATCTTTCAATTAAAAACGGCGTGACGTCATACTCCGTACCAAATACAATCGTAAATAAATGCATAACAGTCAAACGCTTAAATTTTAATAATGCATATCTATTTAACATTTGCAGACGATGAGGTTATTATCCTTGAATCTTATCGACATGTTATTTTGCAGTCGAATTTGTCACTTGTCCTATTTTTAGTTGTTTATTTAGTACATATAGTTTAATCACACGATAACAAACCTCTCGGATGAATACATTGTTTAATATTCATTCAGTATAGACACCAATTTTCAATTCGATTGCCTTATGTGTCTAATTCTTTCGTCCATATTTATAACATATATTTCAACTACGTCGGCATCAATCAGAATCCCGATCATTTAAACATTGTAGCATTTTAATTTTTTTAACATGTTTTAAAATAATGTTTGGAACATTTCGATTAAGGTCCAAATGACATCACAATGGGGAATTAAACTAAGCAATAAGCATACTAAATCATGACTCTAGGTTCTATTCTAGCGCTTAGATTTAGATAAATCTCGGTCAAACTAGTTGGTTGTGGTAACTTTAAGGAGCATCACGATACTTCAAGAATAAAAGTATGTATAGCTTATACAGAGACAAGTAGAAAATGGCGGCATTATCAATACAAGATCACGCCCCTCGGATATCAGTGTATGTATGGATGGAAGATCTAATTAGTTTATATTACATATGGTAGTTGAAACATAAGAAAATGTATTTCAGTTTTATATTTAGCAAAAAACTCTACAAATACAAATGAATTTATTAACAGTGTTATAACTTGACAGGAATACATTGTACTTAGCGTATATAGTTTACTTACGCATCATTCAGTATGGCTGAGTGTGTAAATAAAGAAATCGGTGATTACAAATTCACAATTTATCCCCGCTTCAAACGGGGAATGTTCGGTGATATTTACAAAGGAATTCACAAGAAAACTAATAAAAGTGTCATTGTTAAAGAGCTTCAAATGAATCATTATGGCCATTCAAACATGCACATTAGCGAAAACACTGAAAAAGAAATTGAAATACTGCGAAATTTAAAGGACCACAAAAATATTGTTTAATATCTGGACCATATTTCTTCAGAATCACATTAAATTGTTCTTGAAATGTGCGAGCTTGGGGACCTGCGAGAATATCTTACTTCAAAAACAAATTCGTCAAAATCGGTAAAGTGGGACATAATATCCCAAAGAGCGTCAGCGTTGTTGTATTTACATACAAGAAATCCCCCGATCATACAGTGGGACATAAAGCTGGAAAACATGTTATTAGACATGGAAGGTAACGAGATAGTAATCAAACTAACAGATTTTGGTTTATCAAAAGAATGCGGAGAGTCAACTGGATATATTATACGACGCGAACCCGGCTTACATTATGGTTCCCGTACGTATGCTGCACCTGAATTTTATGATAACCACGGTAAAACTGATTTCACGGTGTCAGTGGATGTCTTTGCCCTTGGTCTCTTATTTGCTGTGCGATACAAGCACTGTGACAATCACAAGGCTCTATATCCCACACCAGGTATGATATTTAGCATTTTATATTAAAGTAATATAAGAGTGCTTCATGTGATAAAATTTGAGCTAGTGAGTGCTAAATGATATGACTTTACATTTAACAATGTATAGTATCAATAAACATTACTTATGATGGTACTACATTGGAAAACATATATGAATCATGTATAGTTTCTATGTTTATGAACATTTATTTCAACTTAGTTTATAGAAGTGATATACAAGTCAGTTTATAATGCTATTCATAAATTACCATTCGATGAAATTTATTGATTCAGCTGAACCAATATTGTTTGAAAGCTATAATAGTTTCGGCAGATACTTATACGAACACAAACAATCTGCATCGGACTTGCAGACCATCATTGATTTAGACGCTGGCGATGATTTGCCAACACGGTGCCTGAAGAGAGTGCTACAAGATATGACCTGCTTTAATCAAACTGAAAGACCAACGATGGAAGAAATTGAAATAGAAAAACAAGGTTAAAATCATATTTAAATCTTGTTTTATATCTAACATAGAATAACTCGTTATTGGTTTAATGCAATTGTGAGCTTAAATGCAAAAATATTGCCAAAAAATCATATAACGAATATTGCAAAACTAACAAGTCTCCATTTCCACCGTCGCTTGATACTTTATTTCATTGCAATTAAAAAGTTTGATAACAATAAAGTAAAAAGATGATGAATTATTTTTTTAAATATATATGATTATGAATGAAATGTTATGTTTCCTAACCAATTTAACTAACCGTATTTCTCCTTTTAAGCTATAATCAAAGCTAGAGAAAAGCTGACGACAATAGATGAATTGCAGAAAAGAAACAACAAACTACTAGTGGAATCGGGCAAACTCTGAAATCGATAAACTTAACTCTTTCCGTGAGACGTTACGGCAAAGGAATGCACAAATAGAGAACTGGGGAATTCTCTAGCCGCCGCCAAGTCCCAAATGGAACATATGAAAATGAACATTAAAAAAGACAAACGTCACGCCAGTGAATTAAAAACAAGTCTTAGTAGCAAAGTGTCCGAAATATCAAATCTTAGAGGCAAAATACAAAGAGATGAAAGAAAATATGAAAAACAACGTTGAGATTCAGTTGTATACAAACTGAATTAAATGAAACAAATAAGCACAGAGAGCAGCTGGAGACTGAACTTGAAAAAAGAATAGGAAAATTGACATGTTTGGAAGAGAAAATAGGCACATTATCAATGAAAAAAAGCTATAGAAGTCAAATACGAAAATGAAGCGATCAGGCGGAGCGCAACCCGTTTTGTATATCTAGAAAGTGTTCTAGAACAAAATCAAATATGTTTGAAGAACAAAGAAATGCAAATTGAAATAGACAAAACACGAAAACAGCTACACAAGGCAAATGACACGTCAGGCGTTTCATTTTGTATAATTATTGTACTGATAGCATTCATTTTGTTTCAATATTTGTCAGCATAAATGAAATAAATTGCATGTTACATTAAAAATTATGAAATTGATTATCCGTAGAAACATTGATTATATTTAAACCATTTTTGTTTTGCAAAGGATGCACTTTCTTACATATTTTGTCGCTTTAATCTCAGTTAAGACGATACTGGTTTCTTCTTAAAGTGCATATAATTAGTTTGAGAAGCAGTTAAACTAATAATAAAATATAAAATGCAATAAATGTCTACCGCATTATTACATGAATTGCGGACTTGTGCAACATATATGATGCTGTATATATATTTTGTTCGATATTATTTACCTGTGATACGTTTTAAACGTGTTTATAATAATATTTCCAAAATGAATTCGATGAAATATCAAACTGTTTAGAAATAATTTAAGAAAATTGATTTTAATCCTGTAACCAACCTGTATGTGAATGATAAATATTACAACTCTTAACAATAGACGTTCATAGTTTGAGATTAGATCAGGTAAAATCATCTGAAGGTTTTACCAAGGTAGCTTTAAATAATATTGGATTATTTATATATGTGGTTTTATCGTTTAATACAATCAGCTAGTGCAAGTCTCTAGGTGACTTGTTTTTTTATAACCAGCGGTCATCTGACACCATATACATGTACATGTAAAGAGTCTATTTAGAAAAAAAGACAGTGTTGTGTGTAGCGCATTAGTTTGGGCCCATAAAACATTGATTCGACTGCGAAGAGAATGATTGGATACGATTTTACCAGACATTTTCGTATCTTGAGGATTGCTTCCTTGACACTTGAACCAGTTAATTGATTATCAGCTTGCCAAATAGATATGCTTCTGTTTGGTTTGCTACGTGATGAAATAATATTAAATTTATTAAGTTTTATTTATTCATTTTCTAGCATCATTTATATACCGCTTGTCTGTTCTAATCGGACAATGTAAATACAATACATGATGGTGCAACATAATTGCACTAATTGACTAACAATCTATAATATGATATAATAATATAAGAGTATAATTAATTTAGGGTGCCGATATCTATAATATGATAATATCTATTCTTCAACACCTTACAATAATGGGTAGATTACACGTTTATAGCTGACTAACAGTACCCATATAATAATACTGAACATAATTAAAGTGAGAAACTAAAACATTAAGATTAAGGTACATGATAAAAAGTGACAAGCAATTATATAACAACTTGAATAGGTATGTATTTAGCTTTTGTTTGAAGGTGTCGAATTTGGTAATCGTTCTTAGGTCCTCCGGAAGCCTGCTCCATTCGGTAGGTGCTGCAATTTTAAAAGCGCGCTTTCCGTAGGTTACCATATTGTATTTCGGAATAATTAACATAGTTTGGCGATTTTTTGATCTTAGGGATCGCTTGGGTTCGTAGACTTTTAAAGGTCTGTTAAGTAACATGAGGCTATTCCATGGATCGATTTGAACGTTGTTGTAAGGAGCTTAAGCAAAATCCGTTCTTCAACACGAAGCCAAAGTAAAGACATTATGTGTTATGTGGTCGAATTTCCGATGGCGTAGCACAATCCGGGCGGCTATTTTCTGGATCGTCTGAAGCCTATCAAGTTGATCTTTTGGAAGGCCAAATAGAAGCGAGGTTGAGTAATCCAGACGAGAGCTAATCAGTGCATGGACCAGTAAAGATATTGTGTTTCGCATGAAAACTGGTCAATGTAATGTCATATCCGTGATATGTTTATGAGATGCATCATACATGATTTGGAGACGGCAGTTATATGAGCATGCATTTGTAGATGTTCATCAAAAATAACTCCAATGTTTCTGGCTTTTTTCGACATCGGGACCTCAATATCTGCAATTTCGATGTTTTGAATGTTTGTGTCGTTTACGCGATGAGAGGGGGTGATGACAATCACTTCCGTTTTCGAGTCGTTTAGTTTGAGCATATTGGCTGTCATCCACAACAATCACCATAGCACCATATAATGACTAAAAGCAGCGTAAATTATAAACATACATGGACACGTTGTCATAAATACAATGTAAGTGACAATTTATGCAGGGCCTTGCGGAATATTAAATGATATAAACGGCACTTTATGAAGACAAAACATACAGGCAATGCAATTTTAGAGTACATAATGACACTACTTTTATCGGTTATTTTTGATAAGAATATTTATAGCGGTAATTAAACCTATTAACATTTATACAAACTGAACAAAAATAGCATTTATAAAACTAGCATTTATAATACTGTTGGAATAAAACTGAAGGGCTTAAACGAATCGAGACTAGCACATTTGTTCTGATAGATCATGGAAGTGAGTTCCAAAGGGTTGGACCAGAAACCGCAAAAGGACCGGTTTGTGTTTTTGTTGCGCAGTATTTGGCGATTGTCGAATTCACGGAGAGAGTGAGCAGACTAAGGTCGCAGTGAAACAAGGTCGGCGATATATTTTGAAGCAGATTCGTCAAGACATTTGAAAACAAGTGACACAATATAAAATTTCGGCCGTTCCGCTATCGGTAAACAGTGTAGATCCTTCAGCATGTTCGTGATGCTGATGTCTCAAATTTCGCTCAAACGTCTTTATCACACGGGCCGCATCATTCATCACAAGATGTAGACTATGAATGATATGATATGGTAGACCATGATAGACACTGTTACAGTTATCTAGTCTCGAAATGACTAGAGCGTGTACTATCATTTTTGCGTCGTGCTCCGCCAGGAATGGTCTGATCTGCTTAATCTAACCGATATAACAGTAGTATAATATGCGAATTTCAGAGACATGGGCTTGCATATCAAAGTGTATATTCATTGTCGCACCTAAGTTGCATACGCTACCCGAACATTCGATTACACCATCATCGAGATTGCGTACACTTTCGGCCACTTTGCTCGTATTTCTCTTACTCAGTAAAACGATGTACTCTGTTTTCGTGGGATAAGGCTTATTTTGATATTCTCTAGATGGTTACGAGCTTCCTTTTGGTCAGATTCCTAATGAGACGAAATCCGGAAAAGTTGGAAAGAGCCATCAGCATAAAATGGTATAAAATTGCTAAAACCCTTGAAGAATGCTGACAGGCAGGGTGGAGTTAGAGTTGGCCTGAAATATTATTCAGAATATTCATATTCATAAAATTAACATTTTATATGGGGTTCTTTGTTAGTTTTCTTTTATATTTAGATTAAAGGTAAACTATTTCAAACTTGCTCAGATTTTTTTATGAATTCTTACTACCACTACTAGAGAATATAAACAGGGGAATTGTCGTATTTCTAAAACGTAAATCAATCGTCGTGTTAGTTAAAGGTTAAGGATAAGCAATCTTGATATATATATTTGTTTTCTAAAAGGAGAAATATAAAACCTTATAAAGCAGAAAAAACTTGTTCTAGCAATGAATATGGTGACGAATTATTTATGTTTAGTTTTTAAAAATTGCTATTGGAGTCAAAATGAAAATAGTCTCTGAATTTTGACATTAAATGTGTTTCTTGTATTGATTGTAATAAAGGTTCGGATACTATGGAGTTTTATGTTGGAGTGGCAATAAAACGAGTGACAATAGCAGGTAAACACAAACATTTATAACTGTAATATCAATTGAACAATATTTAGTACACACAATAATATATTTTGAATGTTTTGATAAAATTTAAGTTGAAAATAAATTTCAATATGCAAACATGAATTATTTTATTATAATTAACAATAATTATGATTTATGATGCTGTAGAAGACATTATGATTTAAAATACGCAATCATCAATCATGATTCAAAATCATTTTTAGTTTTGAAGATCTTAATCATCAAGACAATAATCATCAATTTTAAGCATTCTTAACAATATATTCAGATATATTGTAATTGAGGTTATATTCGATTATTGATAAACAAAACCGCTATACACAATATAAAACGGCATTAAGTTGATTGGACTTCATCATGTTCACCTAATAAAGAGTTTTAGACGCATCTAGTCAAGTTATATATATTAATACGTTTTATCTTCACATTCCTAATAAAAGTACAAACAAACATATAAAACAATTACCCATACATAGCACCACATATATTTATTCAAAGTAAGATTTAAAATAAAAGAAACTGTTTGTTTGTCACATTTACCGAAATATCATATTAATTTTGTTCCAAACATTGGTGGCTTAAAAGAAATATTTGACTAGCGATATATATTTAGATTAGAAATTCATTTTCACTAATTTGTTCATACAATTAATGGACAAAACAATCCCCCACCGCTTTATAAAGAATAACTGTACCCATGTTTGAACAGACGTTTATTGTCCTGCCATTAAGGATAGATTATCCTCCTTGAACCACACTTGAATCGACCTTCACTGCAATAATGCAACTTAAGGCATTGATTGTCGGATTGATCATTCTCTGAATATCGTTTGATTTATGATCATATGATTAGACGCCATTGATCATATGTGAATCATATAAAATACGTTTTGCTCGAATAGCTTTGTCCCATATTAATTGTAGTGCGTGATTTGCCTATTACGCAACTCGCTCAACTATTATACAACTGATTTTATAATGCAAATGTGTTTTTTCGCTAAACTATATGATAAATATATATATTTCAATAATAAATATATTGTGTAAACAAATATAATAGTGAAGTAGTTTTAAGTAAAGTAGTTAATTTTATTATTAACGTGAAACCAGAGCGTACACTAAAATGGCGGAGGACCCGACAAACGAAAACGGTGATAATAAAGTCGAGATCTATCCCCGCCTCAAACGTGGAATGTTTAGAGATATTTACAAAGCCATTCACAGCAAATCTAATCAAAGTGTAATTATCAAAGAACTTCAAATGTATCATTATGAGCGTTCAAACATACAGATTAGCGAAAAATTGCAAAAGTGGAGGATC
Organism: Hydroides elegans; assembly: GCA_001703475.1. NCBI lineage: Eukaryota > Metazoa > Annelida > Polychaeta > Sabellida > Serpulidae > Hydroides > Hydroides elegans. The sequence continues at coordinate 13,949 of LQRL01000633.1, forward strand.
ACAAAATTATTTTTCAATGTCTGGACCATATTTCAACTTCAGAACCATATTATTTCAATCTTGAAACGTGTGAGCTTGGTAATTTAGTATTGAGTTTATGAAAAATGTTAAATATTCATATATTGATCAACATACATTTGAAAATAACTATATGATCTATCAAATACAAATGAACATATCAATGGTTGATATTGCTTATAACCATGTTTAGAAACTATTAGTAGATCGTGATTATCCTCATGATTTACAAAATCCTGATATTTTTATGGGCTACCGATATATTCAATGTAAATTTAGTTTAAATGTAGTTTCCTTCAATAACCTAATAGTATTCCGCATAGACTGCGAAGATACCAATACCAAAGCAACGCCAGCAGTACAAGAAAACAAACAAAACACACATTTTTCTCGTTATTGTTTTTCCGGATGTCATTTTCGGCCCGTGCCAATTTGTTTTGCAACTTCTTTTGCCTTGTTGTGAGGTCAAGTCTACATTTTCTAGCATGCTGGACTTGGTCTTTCAGACATTTGATGTTGTCTAATAGACTATGGTTTCTCTCCTCAAGACTTGCTTTTGTGGCACACACTTTTTTATATTTGTTTTCATATTCTCTCTTAGCCTCATCATTTCGTGACTCCAAAAGCTGTAGTTTTATAGACATTTCCTGGATTTTGGAGTGATGAAGAAAAAGACTGAAGTCACGCATTCCCAAAATACCTTTGAGTTCCTTGATTTCGTCTGCTTTAGTAGCAAGACTTTGCTCGTGATCATATGTCAGCCGCTTCTGCTCTTTTTTCATTTTCACGATTTCCAATTCCCTGTTCCTAAGAGTCCGATCATGTGTTGCCTTTAAACGTTCAATCTCCTTCTTCATGTTTTCATTTGACTTCTTCTCTTCTTGTAGTTTACGATTTTCTAACTGCATGCTCTGATTCATTGTTGCATGTTTTCTTTCCAAAGCTGATAATTGTACATTTATTGATTCGTTTTGATTTCGTAATTGATCCAGTTTGGCTGAGTGCTCCTCCTTTTCAGCCTTATAGTCATGTCTTAGGCGGTCAATTTGCATCTTATCCTCTTCTAATTGTGCTTTAAGACCCTTTACGTTGCATTCAAATGATGTTTTTAAACCCTCGATGATCAATGATTTCTGTTGCATTGATGCTCTCGAGCTGATTTTATGATGTTCGAATTCCTTTTGTAACGCATTTAACATTCTTGTTTTTGTCAGAATTTCTTCCGATTGCTCAGGTGAACCTGCATTGCTTTTAAGTTGTCGTTGCAATGCTTCTATCTGAATTTCTTTTTGTTTCAGTTGGTGACCAGTTCTCGATTTAGTGTCATTTAACTCCTTTTGAAGCTTTCTAACGAGGTCTTCTATGGCTTTTAATTCAACTTCATGCTGTTTCTGTTTGTTTTTAATTTCTTGCTTTTGTTTGGACCGTTCATTTTCAATGTCGGACTTCAAGGCAGTGACGGTTGATTCCAATGTTTCCAACTGTCTGTCTTTCTTACTAATCTGGCTTTGGTGTGACGTGCGAAGGCTCCTGAAATTGTCATTGCTTTCTCGCAATTGATTTATTGTATTTCGACTTGCTCCTAAATCCCATTTGAGTTTTTCTTTTTCGGATTTTAGCGTTTGAGCTTTCACTTCCATAGTCTGTATTTTCTGTTCAAGTTTATCTAGCTGGCCATTGGTCTGATTCCATTCTTCCAATAGTTTAGTGTTTGTTTTGTGCAATGCACCATTTTTTGCCAGTCGTCTTCTATCTTCAATGATTGCTGCAATATTAATATAAATAAAACTATTACTTTGACGCATTCGTTTGCTGATAAAATTGAATTTTATTTATCGAAATAGTTTTATTGCGGTATGAAAAAAAACAACTATTTTACAATTGATTCATATCAACGTTAAATAGAGGGCTAATAATTCAGCGTATAAAACATAAAGCAACCTTATATTACTGAATATGATTTATTGTTGTGGTTATCAACATGTACAAGATTACATTGTATGATGCACACTAACAACAACCAAAAAGACAACTAATATGTTTGAAAAAATGAGTCTATCTAAACATATATAAAACATAACTTACCTTGCATTTCCATCTCAATCTCCTTGCAGTTTGGTCGATGCTTTTGATATAAGCTCGTCATTGATTGTAATAACCTCTTAAGACATCGAACATGCAGCTGTTCCCCATCACGAAATTCGATTAACGTTGGGAGAACGGTATGGGATGAGGCGGCATCAAACATGTCTTTGCCAAACCCGATATCAATCGTTTCGCATATTCCAACATCTAGAGAGATAAAATAATTGTTGCCAGATTAAATTAAGTAAAACATTTTCTTTGACAATAATTATTGCTTGATGGTTTGTGAGAGAACACTGATAGATTCAACATTTAAAGAAAAACCGCACAGCTGTATTGATATTATCATTAATTTGATTTTAAATGTTAAATGTCATACCTGGCTTTGGATGAAGATCCGTGTGATGTTCGCTGTACTTATACAGGACAGAAAAAAGTAAGCCAAGAGCAAAAATATCAACAGACGGCGTAAAATCCAATTTACCGTGGTTGTCGAAATATTCTGGTGCAGCATACGTACGAGAACCATAGTGCATTCCGGGTTCACGTGAAATTGAAAATCCAGTTGCTTTCTCCTCACATTCCTTTGATAAACCGAAATCAGTTAGTTTAACAACCACTTCATTGCTTTCCTGCTGCATTAAGATATTTTCTAGTTTAATATCCCAATGTATGATGGGTGGGTTTCTTGTATGTAAATGCAAGAGACCAGATGTAGTCTGATGCATGATATTCAACTTATCCGACGTGGTCAATTCTGTTTTTGATAACATATATTCCCGCAGATCACCTAAATTGCACACTTCAAGAACGATATAATGTGATTCTGAGGAATCAATGTGGTCCAAAAATGCAACTATATTCCTGTGATTGTGAACCAATTTTAAAATGTTTATTTCATTCTCAATGCTGTCGCCCTTTTGTTTGTTCGAACGACCATAATGTGAAAATGGTAGTTCTTTAACAATCACATGTTTATGTGTTTCCTTATGTATACCCTTACATATATCGCCGTACATTCCCCTTCGAAAACGTGGGTAAATTGTTACTTTGTATTCCCCAATCAGCTTTGTTACATTTTCCGTCATGTTTTTTTTTTTATCCTGGCTCCAACATTTTACTACAAATAATTCGTTTTCATTGTGACTGCAATGTGTTATACACTTTATGCATTCTTAATATTATTTACACACATGTTTCCATTATATAATGTTATCAATATATGCTTATAATGTCTAGGTTAAGATAAGCTGAATTTGTTAATGGGACCATATAAGTCCAACTATTCACAGCCTGCTTATCTGAAATGATTGTTCAATATCATATCATACATGACAACTGCAATTTGTAGGTCAAGTCTCTGCTCTCTCGTTGTAGCTGCATTGATTTATTTTGTAATAAATGTTTCGATTATAACCTGCCTGGATAAATAAGTGCTTATGGTCGTTGCACATGTTTTTGTTGCATATTGTTTTGCATTGGCGTGCATGATTTAACATTTACATGCAGTTAATTCCATATTTCATGATGCGTTTAACAATACATTATCGATATTAGACATACAGTTCCTAGATAATAGCACCTCATAATCATATTTAATAAATTCAACTAAATGTACGATTATCCAGGTAAAGACACACCAATTATAAGCAAGTAATTTTTAATTTTGCGCTTTTATGAATAAATATGTCCATATAATCACACACGCAACGTAAACCTGAATGATACCGCTGTAAATTGCAATAGAACTGCTTTAAATTAAAACAAAAATGTATTTCAAAACATATATGATAAAAAAATGTAATATTTAATTTAAAGGACCATAACCATTAAAATGAAAAGGAAATGATATATAAAGTAAGGATTTTATCTTCCCTAACATAATAAATTATGATATAATTTATTAGAATGTTCTCAAATCTAGTAGTTCCTAAGTCTTGAATAAAGTAGAGAATTAAAGACTATTTTATGAGATTCGAAAAGGCTATGGAATATTTAAGAATACCCGTTTGAGCACTAGTTAGTTATAAATTGGAGAAAGTGAAGAATATGATAAAGGCAATATGGATCTATGAGATTCGAGAATGGAATTCAGTTATGAAAAAAAAACAATAGAAACTATTTGTTTGCAAAATAGTGATAAACAAATATCTCAATATGTTTCTCATGTCTGTTTTTATGAAGCAAATTGTGTCCAGATGACTTCCCATTAGTAATCTACTTACCTACTGACATCCTGTTATCTGTACAATTTTAATTGCTTCGCCCTCCCTAGTAAATGATGAACGAAGGTCATGTCTGGTACATTTGCATACAACGTGCTTCAATAGAGTATTATGTATTATATGACTGCATTATAGATTTACAATTACCTTTGCCTATCAATTCCTTAGACACTGCACATGTATTGATAGACTTGTTTGCTATTCTTGACGATTCAAATAAACTCAATTCAACCCAAAAATAAAACTTGACGTCACCTTTGTTTTTAGTACAATGGGCTTATTTTGAGATTTCCCATTGTATTACATTTATTGATACAACATTCAGACAAAAATTGAAAATAGTTTTTGTTTTGACTTTCAAAATATATGTTTCAAAATATAATATACGATATTTCGTTAACTTAAACCTTAATGTAAAAAAATGTCGCATTTACCTCATAACTATCATATAATGAATATACTAAAAAGTGAAGTAATTTAATTTTTAATTCATATTTCTAAGAAAAACGCTCAACTCTTATAAATATTTACATTTTATAGAAATTTAGTGTAATTATTAACACAATATATACATAATTTCATATCAGGTGGAGAGAAGTTGTAGGTTAAATATCGTTTAATTAGTTTTATTGCATTCTTGTTAATATAATTATTTTCTTGCATTAAGATTTAACTATATGTATATATTCATAACGGTAAAAATCTATTTGCTACGCTTTATATTTATTTTTCTAGAATAGAATAATCAATCATGCTATTGATAAGTTTATAAATATACTTAAGACCTACATGTATTGCTTCGCTGTGTATGTCTTTACTGTTATATGTCATATGTAGCTGCTTACTCTTAGAATTGATTTTCTGTAATTCATCCATTCTCACCATGAATCTGGTTTTGATGAGAGCTACAAATAAAAACAATATCGCAATGCTTGCATATGATATATCATGTTTTGATATAAATGAGTGTTGAAAATATTTTTTTCTAAATAGTAATTTCTTCATCCCAACTATGAAAAGCGCCATGGTATTTAAAGATCTAGTGTAGAAGAATTGAATTGAAAAAAAAAAACATAAATATTAAACCTAATACGAATATTATATGCGCCTTTTATTTCCAAGAATGCTAAACCATTTTAGCATCCGTTTCATTCATCGCGATGTCTAATCGTTGCGAGTTCAAATATTTAAATATAATCGAAACATAATGACTTTATTATCTACCATTGCCATCGCATGAAGTTCTCTTATAAAGCACTCTAATGATTAATAGCTTCAACTAAATATCTAACTTTAAGTGTTTGTTAAAATCATGCGCAGTCTTTCATAGCACGAAAATAACCAACTAAGATTAATAGCTTATATTTGCATTGTCAACCCAGTTTTACCGTTGTTATCATAACATTTAGGAGCATCATACAGATTTTAGGCTGCATCATGCACGTAAAATGTACATGTTTGAACGCCCATAATGATTAGTTTGAAGTTAATGAATCACATTTCATTTGTTTTCATGTGAACTTCTTCACGCATCGTAATCTTATATTGTGTTTTTTTAATCATCAATGTTTGAATTGTCGAGAGGATTCGATATGCCAATGCAAAACTTTATTTTAGTACGTATAACATATCGTGTTCATTATCGAGTACACTTCCTCCACAAACTTTGTCAAACTTTTGACAAAATAAAAACACACACAAAAAAAACTGAAACAAAACTAAAAATTGAATTAAAATAGAAAAAAATTGGGATATAGAAACATTGTCAAATCATCGATTTTTCCATGTATCCCGTGAACGATTGACATTGATTAATCAGAATGTCAAATATAAGACGTCGCAAATATGTCAAAATTGAGACGTTCCAACTATGTCATAAAATCACGTCAATAGGACGAGTTATTTACATGTCCTGAGTCCGTCAATGATGAGACGTTGTAAGGACGTGCTGTTAATGCCGTCCTGATGACGTTGCAAATTTGACGTCCCTTGACGTGCCAATATAACGCTGAAATAACAATATAAATAGTTTGGGACGTAATTTGACGTTCCAAAGGCTTTGTTAAAAGACGAACTTACCGAAAACACTAATCTGTAGTATCGCGAATACCCCTCCAAAACGTTTACCCATTGGTATTTTGTTGACAACTTAGAGTAAGAAATGTTTTGTTTCATAGGGAAACATGATAGTCCAAACGAATATATATTTTATTCCTCAAAAAACTATATATATGTTATAATCGAGTATAGAATGATTTTAATATTTAAATAAAAATGTGTAAGCAATAAAGATGACGTCCGATATAATGCCGTCCTTAAATCGTCCGATCACGGCCCAGTATAGGACGCCGTATTTGTAGTTCTTGAGGATGTTTTTCACGTACGTCCTTTGGATGCCAGATATCGACGTCGATGCGACGTCTAAAAATTACGTCCGGCAAACTTTCATACAGGCCCAGTCGAGGAATGAAATAGGACATCATGTAAAGACGTCGAGGGGGCATGATAAGGACGTAGCTTTTCCGAATGGGATAGGAGCAATGTCCAATTGTTGTCGCATAAAAAAGTTTGACGTTTTTTATATTAGAGAATGGGAAACTTCCAAAAAACGCGACTTGTTACGAGCACTGTTTTTGTATTAGATTATGGGAAACTTCCAAAAAACGCGACTTGCAACGAGCAACGAGCGTTTTAGTACGTTTTTGTTTTTCCGTAGAGGAATTTATCGGAAAAAATGTTGATCAAGGGAGAAAAGCTCGAAAAGCTGACAATGTGGCCTTGCCCTAGGATCATATAAACAAATTTTGGTTTTTATTTTTTTTTATCAATATGTCACTTTTAATTGAGCTTTCATGTGGCACACAATCAGGCTCTTTACTTTCTCGGCACAGTCTGACCTCGTTCAAGGACGGGTTAGTTTTAACCGCTCAGAGCGGTTAATATTTTAAAACTAACCTGCGATGGGATTAGGTCTAGGGGATTACGAAAAATAAGGGGTGGGGTAAAACAATGCAAGTGTACATTAATCTAATTTAGTTCCCAAATAAGCATGCACAATGTCTTCTCCATCAAATGATTATTGATTTTCGTTTGGTTATCAATAGAAATTCGCGATGTAAATAAATCGATGGCTTTAGCCACGTGTCCACAACATCGATTAAATATCATACGCTTCAAAGAAACTCTATGCAAAGTCAATCAATATAATGAATGTACCTAGTTACGATGTTTGTGCATAAACAACTTGTTGAGTCAGTTAGTGTGTGTGGGATGTTATGTCATCACGTATGTTTATGCACAGTGCACGCTTAATAAATGGTCACAGGCATGCTAGCATATCCGTTCGAGGCTGTACATATAATTGATTAAAAAGTGACAAAAAAAACAAATGGATGCTGACTCAACATTTTTATAAACTATGGGGTAAACTATTACAGACTAGTTTTACACCATCATTAATGGATGAGTAAAGGATGGATAAACTGTCTATTATAAATAAGGGATATAGTTTATCATTATCATATTCATATGTATATATATATATATATGTTTATGATATAATATATCACATTAATGTAATATAATTATATAATTACACAAGTGACAATTCAGGTGTCACAATAAAGCGATGTTATCATTTAATAACAAAATAAACGATACAGTATGTTTAGATAATTAATATTATCTCAAGCACACTATTCTTATCAACTTAAGTAAGTACTTATCATGTCAACTAGCTTGAAACACTAATTAATTATTCCGTCTGCAGTATAATGCAAACGGTTGAACAGCTGTGCCGGTGCATTAAGTGCACAATGGTCTATTCGGTATGGTCGCATAGGATATGTTTGTAATGCTCAGTACGTTTACGAAAAAATATTAAATGGAATGTCTTAGTGGGAATAAAATGTGAATAGACTTACTTGAACTATTCAATTTATCTTTGAACTATAAAACATTTAGAGCCCTAATGTCGTCATTGAAACCAAGGAATGAAATAAATCATTGTTGATGTGCAAAAACCTACAATTAACCTTAAAATGAAATTGTATGATAAATGCAAGTTTGCATATAATATACAAACTAAATGAATAAGGGACTTGACATATAAATATATAGAATAAAATATGCAAATAGAGCCTTCTACTTTAAAAAAGACAACCTGCAGCATAAATAATGTCACGTCCCAATTAAAACGTTTGATCTACTAAGATAATAATTGAATATTAACTGGAATTAGTTATAAAATAACGCAATGGGGATAATCAAAACGAAATCATATACAACTTACTTTGTACAATCACTACCAGACATTACATTTGGTTCTACATTATCGTTATCAAAGTCAAAACGCATCAACCATGATGATCATCTAGAATCTGCGATAAAACCAATTGTTACATCCTCCAATGATGTTAAAACGACTAAACCTCCCGATGGTGGATACGGTTGGATAATTGTGTTTGCCGCGTTTTGCAATTTTAATCTGATTGGTGGCCACTGGACAGGCTTTTCGTTGCTTTACGCACCTATTGCGGAGTATTTTCAGGCCAGTTACTCAACGGTTGGATGGATAGGATCCTTGTGTCAGGCGATGACCTTCTTACCAGGTATGATGCTTTGAAAGCTTCATTTTAGCTACACTATATTGATAATTTGACCTATTGCGGAGTATTGACCAAATGTTAACGCAAAAATTGTAAAAGTAAAATTTTAAGTTGTTACCATGCACAGATTTGGTCGCATAATGGTTGGTGAAAGCTCCCCTAATATTTTTAATGAAATACTTTTGTGTATAGCATAAGCATAGAAAAGAAATAACAGAAAGGCAGATTATGGATGTGTCTATATATTTGCATACCGAATCAACCTATTCTAAAGTTCCTCAATAAAAACATTATATGCAAATACGAATGATGAAGGGTTCTGTGCATTATGTTGATGAATAAATGTAATATTCAATTGCACATTTTTTTTCACCCTTATCTATTTGCAGGTATACTGTACGCGGCCATAGTAATGAAGATAGGATGCAGAAAAACGTGTGTGCTCGGTTCAATGATTATGTCAACTGGACTCTTGCTAAGTACATTAGTCTGGGATGTACATATGCTGTATTTTACGTATGGTATCATATCAGGTAAACAAGTCTGTATTAAAAACAGCAAAGTATGTTTTTAGTAGCATAAGATGTTTATTAGTAGCAAAATATGTAAGAAGCACGAATGATACTTATTTAATAGGGGCTTGAAAATGGTCATTTGAAATTTGATAAAAACAATATTGTGGGTGTTATCATATATGTTAATCACTTACAAATTGTTTTATCGTGACAATGTGTGTGTCAAAATGGTCTCAATTACTGTCAATTATAAAAAGGGACCATAGATTGGTGGAGGCCTATGCACTAAATGTCAACATGGCCTTAATTACTGTCTGTTAAGCAGTGACTGTTGATTAGTTGAGGTCTTTGCACTTACATATGTCAACATGCCCGCATGGATATTATAAGTGGATATCCTCATAATACCAGCTTATATGCTTATGACATATATATTTTTTATCCGATTCATATAATGTATCAATATGATACAATGTAACCTTTTGTGGTGATTGACCGGTGATTGACTACCATTTCATGATATTGAATAAATAGTCTACATGTACAGCGGCCAAATAGTAAACAGTATGAAGACTAGTTATATTACGATACATGTGTGCATATGCGATATTACCTTAAAGAAGAGAACATCCTGCATGTAATACAAGTGCATCGTTCTTATATTGAAATTTCGCAAATTATCGTTTTGCATTTATTGTATTGTGTTGTTCTTTACTCTTAAATGTACATTTGGGCTTTAATTTACAAATATAACCCATTATTAGAACGTTTCGAGCAAAATTAATGTATGTGATATTTTTGCAATATTCATCATTCAAATTTGTGTATATGTGATAAAAAACACAATGTTTTACCAATAAGATTTGTTTTATTCTGCTCCAGTATAAGGTATAATGCAACTGATTATCAGGTAAATGCAATATGATTCAAATGTTATAGCATAGCGATAGCATACATTATATTATGTTTTAGGAACAGGAATCGGAATGATATACATTTCAAATGTAGTCATAGTTCAACAGTATTTCTCCACAAAACGAGGAATGGCAACTGGAATCGCCATGGCTGGCATTTCAGCAGGAAGTTTTACAAGTGTTATGCTTCTTAATACCGCTATTGCACATGTGAGAGAAGATTCAGTCATTTCGAATATACAATAATCTATATAAATTTTGATCAAATATATGATATAGTAACATGCTACTATATATGATATAGTAGCATGTTAGGTGTTTATCAACATTTACATTCATACAGATATGATACTTTTTTTAATGATGTCAAAATTATTAAAATAAAACGAATCAGCTTAGAACGAAGAACTGTCTTGAATATAGATGATTAATTAAAAACCCTAAGTTTATTTGATGATATATTCAATATACAATTGAACGAAATATCCTGATATATGTCTTGCTAGCTAATATCCTTGTTGCAATATTATGCTTGCTTTTATTCGGTATTTTTTTATAGTCTAAAAGCATGAACATGAAACTGAATACATTAAAACGCATCAACATATCATTGATATGCATTGACATTATAGTACGGCTGGAGAGGGGCATTCCTTATAATGGCAGCGTTTAACCTCAATGGTATAGTGTTCGGACTTCTACATCGACCATTAACCGCACATAAACAGCAATCACAGCGATCGGGAGAACCTACGTCTTCATGTGATGATTTTTGCTCTAGTCAGCCTAAATCTCAAAGTGTAATGTATGAACCGGTAAACCAAATGGAAGATAAGGTTTTAATTAGTTTGAAAACCTATGAAGCCTCAAAGTCATTGAGTGAAAATAACGTCAGTGATCTTCGTGGTAAGGTTTTTAGGCTGAACAAACCCGAATGCACTATGAACGACAGTGATATAGAGTACAAATTATCACACAACGGCGAAACAATGAGTACACCTTCACAAACAGTGAAGGACGGCAGCGGAATGGAAATTAATAAACTTGATTTGGCACCTAAGAAACTCAATTCTGGCACTGATATAGATAATAAAGTTTCGTTTCTCAGCCGATTAAAACAGCATCTCACTTTATCAAGTGACGTGTGTGACCTTTCATTATTCAAAAACAAAGCCCTGATTCTTTACAATACATGTACGATGATGACATATATTGGGATGATGTCCTTTTATATGCACGCACCTAGTCGCGCGTTGCATTGTGGGATACCATACTCGCTGGTTGCCATGATACCCCCAAGTACCGCTATATTTACTGTGACGTCACGAGTTG
>LQRL01000648.1:0-15000 GCA_001703475.1 Hydroides elegans
ATACATTATCTTATATTTTGATTTTTATAATAAACGGTTTTAAAGCCGGTTCAACACAGTAAAATTTTTTTTACTGTGTTGAACCGGCTTTAAAACCGTTTATTATATTACTAATGTATGGGCTGGTAGCATCCTTAACGCAAGTGATCCACGGTTACTCTTAAGAGACTGCCAACACCACAAAAAAAACTCCAGCCTGGTTAAACACCCTAACTATTTATAATTTTGATTTTTTTGTGGAAATTTCAAAATATTTCACATTGTATTTCGCTGAATTTAATGTCACTTATATGATTTATACCCTAAAATAATATTATTACAAATCACAATAATATTACGACAAATCTATAGACCAAATGAATAAGTTTTGTCTCAATAAGAATATTTATATAGATTTTTGTGATATTCGGTTACTAATTCTGATTATAATATATGGCATAATCACATTGGAAGTTTTTTTCCGAACCTTTATCTAAAAACCGTATTTTCCAATACTTAATTCTTCACAAGGCATGGCTTCTTCCTATTTCATAGCCCTATAATCGACTGATAGTGGATGTAGGGAAATATTCTCGAGTTTCGTTATCCGACCGATAGGAAGGGCTGATTTTCCGGGCGCGGTAAATCTTCATTAGATCCATCCTATCTTTAATACAGTGGGCTTTTCCGGGCAGGAATAACCCAGTTATGTTGTTGACTTCGTATAATGGAATCTTTAAAAGCGTGACTTGTGAATAATATAATGAAAAAATATACCAGGCAGCAGTAGTTGTTATTCTTATGATGGTATTGGTTTGAATCATTTAAGACACAATCAAAATGCTTTATTCAGTGTGTTTCAATTTAATGTTATAATGTGAAATGTTAAAACATTTCAAACTGAATTTCGCGTCATTCTATGTCGTTGATATGATTAATACACTTTAAAGACATGAATAATATTAGGATGAATCGATAGAAAAAAATATATGAATGAGTTTTGTCTCCACTAAAAACTTAAGTGTCAATTTTCTTGATGTCCAATGGTTAATTCTTATTATAATATGGGGCATGGCCACATTGAAAGTTTCCTAACTTTTTATCCGAAATTGTAGTTTCTAATGCATGAAAATTTGAAAATTTATAAACGAGGATAATTTTAATTAAAATCACAACGAGACTTAACTGTGTTTATGATATTCCCATTATAAAATATTGGAAATTATTATTTATTGCAATGGAGTATACTTCAAAAAGCCTCCAAAGTGACAAGGACCTTACTGCGTGATTGAAAGTGAATTAAGCTATATACAGTGACGCCTCGTGTTATATATGCCGATGCGAACTAGATATTTATTAGATATATGTATTTATCAATGAATTTATAGTTGTTTATATCGCATGGCTGGTGCGTTTTATATAGTGAAAAACAGTGGTGATATAACTAATAACCCACTTTCATCACTGTCTGCAGTGTGTTATTTTCATGTAACGGCCATTGTTTGGTCTGGTAAATTTGGTCTATTTGAGCTCTCAAACTAATGTAAAGCAACAATCACGTGTTTCAAAATGTAAACAATAAACATGGGATACCGGCAAGTCCTTGTCGTTTGTTGCTAGAACGATGTAAAAAACCCCGGTCAAAATTTTCATTAAATATAAACAGACGTGTTCGGTTATGAATCCCTACAGAGAAATGAAGTCGACCGTAACGAAACTGTTGAAATCAAGAACCTTGACTTGAACAGTTTTTAGAAATCACGTGTTTTTCTTGGAAAACAATTAAAAGGTCTGATTTTCAACGGGGATATTGGCATTGATTAGTAATTTGAATAGCATAAAATTAAATGGAATACAGCCGGTATAATTGTATTAAGAGGTTTAATCTTCTCACTCTAGCGATTTATCATACACAATATTATGGTTTAAAACTTTGATTTTATTTGCAAACTATGAGTTTAATATTCTGTACATGAAAAGCCAATATTCAATGTCGACAAGGATGTCAACTTTGACAATTTTAACATTTGTTTGCATTGCTCTCTAATTTGTTATCAAACGAGTCGAAATTAAACGAGCCCTGCGATATATAAGATAACTAACTCTTTCTCGCCGATATGAAAAATATCTCTCGGCTACGCCTCGCGATATTTTCCATATCGGCTCGAAAGAGTTAGTTATCCTATATTTATTTCATTTCTTGCTATCGATTCGATTATAATCCTTATAAACATTATAATAGGCACTCATCCATGTAAATTACACAAATATTAATTAACTTGGGAAGTTATTTGAATGTTACATTTTAAAACAAACGCATTCATATAAATACTGTTAATGTCTTTCTATACAGTACCTTTACTGGATTTGAGAATAGAACACGTAACCAAAATATTTACGCTAAAATCTTTTGATGAATTAGTCAAACTAACTCAATGGAAACCAGTGCTACATTAAGAAGATTTTTTTCATATAATATTGAATTGATGTTTAAAGAAATGAATTATTGTATATTTTATCATTAATTTAACATCGACCAGATCACAAAAAAATGTGTATTGACACTCAGCATGTTCTAAATAGATATACTTTACTGCTTTCAATCATTTATGCTGATCAATGTAACACGATTATTGATGTACATCATTATATCAAATAGCCTCAATACAATGCACTCATATGAGTCAAACTATCTTTGCTTGTACCTATTATGTTCTTTAAGAGATTTATCAACTGCTGCAATTATAGTTATTTACCTTATAGCGTGTTTTCTACAATAAAAAAAACAATTACAATATTTAACGAAAAACCTGAATTTTCACAAGTTTGATAATGTCGTGTTATGTTTGCATACTCTATTGTAACACTTAGTCTTAAGGAACGCCATATCGACCAACACACCCTCAATTCTCTCAAAAACTTAAATCAAAATACTTTTTTTACAAATACAGTAAAGTAAGCATAAATATTCTAGGAATAATGTTATACAATTTAAAGCTATACAGGTCATCAACTCACACAAGACATTGTCTCACATTGTCCTATGTAATAACATAACCATCTCAGACACATTAAAATACAGACACCTCCAGAACTGTGGAAATTTTTGTTTAGAGGAATAATTTCCATATTTTGAGAAATAGTTTTTTCCTGAAAAGTTACAGGGTACTAGACCTGTCTTTTAACAATGAAAAACACACAAAATCGTTCGCAAAGATTGCTTATTTTTTTTCTTATGCGACTTTTACGAAGACGGGTGCCTCCCCCAAAAGTGACAAAAAGCCTATATACAGTGTACTTGATAGAAGTCTACTCTATCAAGGTACGGGCGTCTGCAAATTCTATAGACTGCTATTGGGCTTTTCACACATTGGTGAGTACTATGCTTGTTTTGATCTCTTTTTATTTACCAAAGTTATACGTTTGATATCTTTTTTGCACAATGAATTATCAAAATGCCAAGATATGGAGTCAATGAAATTTCCCAAACTGAAACGAGCCATTATTGTTGGGAAGTTGCAAGGTGGTCTCAAACAAACAATTATAGCCCAACAGCATGGGATTAGCCCATCTGCAGTTTGCAAAATTAAATACAAATTCATTAGAACTGTAGACGTTAAAAATTTACCGCGAAGTGGCAGACCAAAAGTCACCACCGACGCTGATTGCTATCCGAGGGAAATCCTGGAACCCCGTGTCCTATCAGTTGCTGGCGCCATGGATCCCGAACGATTCGTGCTGGTGGACGATAATGCGCGTCCTCACAGAGCCCATCGCTTGGTTGGCTTCTTGGAGCACGGGATATCACGTATGGATTGGCCCGCTTGTAGTCCTGACATGAACCCGATCGAGAATGTGTGGGGACTCTTAAAGAGAAAGATATCCCGATTGATCCGTCCTGAGGACACGATTCAGGACCTTGAGAACGCATTGATACGAGAGTGGAACGACCTACCACATGATTATACTGACAAGTGTGTGCTCTCTATGAGAAGGACTGATGCGTGTGTAAGAGCTATGGGCTCTTACACCAAGTACTGAGCGCATTATGACTCTACGTCGCGGTAGAAGTCGCATAGCAAATAACGAACATTATATCCGTGAATAATCTTTGTGTTATTTATTGTTAAAAGGTGAGTCTAGCACCCTTTGATTTTTTCACGAAAAAAATACTTCTCAAAATATAGAAATTATTCCTCTAAACAAAAATTTCCACAATTTTGGAGGTGTCTGTATATTGTTAAGGTACGGACAGGCAGAATTTTGCGATTTCTAGGGTTCTGATTTAAAACGCAAAGTGTGTTCACGCACTCGCGAAATTGGTTTTGCAATATTCATTTTTCTATATCCAAATCAAATATATTTCAAATTAAGTTATCAACTATTCGGCAGATACATAAGATTTTATATGTATTGACGCATTTGAGTTTTATATTCAATCACTTTGATGCAATTATAAGAGGAATTGATTCTGACAATTACACAGATCATCCGTATCTATCAAAATTTCATTTTGGATATTTTCAAATGATATTGAATGATAGCTCATTTTTACAGTTCCTGTTGCGTTAGAAAATTTTAGGCTCTATCAATAGAATCAATGAATCCGATTTTAAAAATCAAGCTTTAAAATATGTTGTACTAGATCTAATAACCTATGCAAATTAGGCTCAAGAGGTTAACATAGCGCTACAAAACTGGTTGAAATTATCAGTTAAATGTCCAATAATGGTTGAGAATATCTTAATTATGGATAAATCTATGTAGATTATATATGTTCCTTAGTTCAAAACAATGTCATTTCAGAAAATCTTTAATAAAAACCCCTGACATTTCCCAGACAAAACAAAGGATATCGCAGACTTCGCAATTGATTTCGCAAAATCGCAAAGACAGAAAACGCAAACAATCCGTTTAAGCCTTTGTTTATTGCTCTGTTTCTTACCAAATTATTTCTGACATAGAAATCGCAAAATGTGCGTGAACAGATTTCGCTCTATCACTTGGGACTTAGTCTAGAAACGATATCGCAGGGTTTCTATATTTTCTGTAAATTAATCAGCGATTGCGAGTATTTTGCCACTGGCTGTCCGTACCTTTGAATAAATTCTAAAAAAGTTTTTTTTGTTAAAAAATAAAATCAAACTAGGTTATGTTTGGAAAAATCATAAAAGGTAAAACATAACTAGAAATTGTATATATAATAAAGGAAACTTGGTGGATTGTCCCTACATTCTTTATTAGTTACGTTTTCAATATCAAAAATTGTTTCCTCTTTTAACTTAACCATTTGTATCACCATTGTGTTTAAGAAAGCAAATTTCATCAATTAGCCAATCATGCTTGATTTATCATTTGAAATAAAAACATAGTGACCAAAATGTAAAAAAAAATACATTTACTTACTGATGTCTTGAATGTTGTTCACTTTTAACAATACGTTATAGGACTTCAACATTAATGTGTTTACATTAGTTTGAAACTGATATATTTATACAAATAAAAGAGTTCAAAATCAAATACGATTTTTGCAAAAAAAAATTGAATGACTATCGGATTGAATCGTTTGAACTGCCTTTATTCGTCTGTCTCATCGTAGGCCTCCTAAAAAGACAGTATGATCCTTCATATTTTAGTTGAAACCATTAGAACTTCACTTCACTGCTATGAGCTCTTCACTTAAAATATGCCGTTTTATGTTGACAAAAGCTTTGTTCATGTGCACAATAAATGCAATTATCAATATTATGAACATGTTATGAGGCTGTATATATACAAAGTCTAGGAGATCTAGGAAACACACAGAAAAGATATAACACATCAAACATCGCAACGGAAAGGATGTTAGATATGAACTATATTAGTGAACCTGAGAATAGATATCTCAGAGTTTGATTAATAGCGAAAGGAGTATTTTATTCATCATTTCAGACATATCAGCTGAAATCATCTCAAGTTTAATAACAATACAGGATATGTATACAAACAGAATATTGAACATAATGATTGTATTTGCACCAACATCAGAAATCGCTAAATAAATTCAAAAGCAAACCAAGGATATATATCCGTTTTTAAATGAACAACTGAAGAGAGACGAAAGATTGAAAAATAGCTGACGAGATCTATGCTATTATTGCACAAGGAAATGAACACTACCGCCCCCCCCACCACTTATAAAAAAATATGCTTAAATTACGGTGAACGATATCATTAAAAATACCTGGTAGATCGACTATCAAAATGAGCCAAATAAATTATTTGTATGTTTGCGTGGGAAAGCTGTTTTTTCCCGTGTATGGCCTCGAAATATATCAGATAAAACCAAAAGCTTGAAAAAAAAAAAGAAGAATGAAATATCATGCATAATAAATTACATAATATCATTGAAAAAAGGAAGAGAAGAAATGAAATTCAAAATATTATACCTTTTAATTATCTTAAAATGGTAGCAGACGCATGTTCAAAGTAATTAAAAAATAGATAAACAATTAATCAGATAAGCTAGTCATATTTGAAGAATAAGGAACATCGATTGAATTCTTTAAGACCAATCAAACAATCAATGCAGTGGATGTTACTACATTAGAGCTGAACAATTCAAATGTTTCAACACAAATTTAAAAACAAAGGGTACGAAAATGTGTATTTCTTAATAATGTATGTACATCGCTATAGTTGGAATTTCGACAGCTTACAACTCTTAAAAAAAAATGAAAAAAAATCAGAGTAGAAGCTGAAACTTTTGACAAATTATTCTTTATCAATAGTTTTAGCAATAGGTCAAAATCTTAGCAATATGTATAATATGTCTCATCAAAAGATTCTCACACTTTTGGAATGAAAAAAAAAATCAATCAGTGTCGCCAATGTCGCTTGAAACAAGCAAAAAGTCGCTACTTTTCAACCTCTTTCGTGGGTTTTTGCGAGTTGATTGTTTTCGGAGTTTTTTGCTAATTTTCTTTGTAATTTCTGTACTTAATTATGACTTTGACAATGAAAAAGAGATATTTCTAAAAGATTAAATATGATTATTTTTTCACTTGTCTTTCGCTTGTTTTCTGCGAATTGTTAATTTTTTTCATCGCGAGAGTTGGCAACACTGCATTAACTCGAAACCTATCAGTCTATCACTTATTTGTTCTGCGCATTACTACTGGGCGATAATAAATATTAATTGTTTTATGGTTAAAAAAGATAACTTGCGGTTTGAATGGTATAGTTTTTGACAGTTGAAACCAAACGCTATAGCTGAAATCAGTGTACTGTATAGAGAAACGATTTAGATCGGTTTTCAGATCACAATCTTAAAAATTGTGAGCGATAATTCAATTTTAAAATTTCCTGATCCCCGCCTCCTATAGCTTTAAATAGCATGTATGGGTTACCCTCATGGCAGACGCAGATATACAACATGAATATTGATAAACTCGCCTCATTTAGATATATTTATGCGAATTAAACCTATCTCACATTTGCTTTTAGATGGGTTATTAAATGCCATACGACGCTCATCTTTAATTCTTAAGTTATTTTGCTCATAACTTAAAACGGTTCCTGGGCTAATAATTGAATATTCCAGCTCTAAAATAGCGTTGGTTAATCACTGTGGTGCAGTTATGTGATCAGGACTATATAAGGGCTTTGAACGTTTAAACTTATTCTGGTTCTCGGTATAGACCTACGAGTACCGTACTCGTAGTCATAAACGTACGTTCACTCTTACTGTTCCTAACACCGTTTCATATGATATAAGTCTGACCTGAGTCTAGATTGGACTGCCCGGTTACTGTTTTCACATGTCCGAAGGACCACTTGGCCGAAGGCCAACTCAGTCGAAGACCCATTTGTCAGAAAATCCGAAGGTGATGATCTATAAGAAACTATATACGAGTAATCATCATGGCAATCAATTGTGTTTTTTCATGAATGATGATCAAATATTGCTCCTGTCCCTCTGCCTGAACCACGTCACCCATTTTCAGATAGGGTCCACAATTTAAATTTATTATTTTGAATCAATAAACAACATCTTTAGGTCTAGGAACGATTATAGGTATTAAGATAAACGGTAATCATAAACAAAGAATTTTACCAATGACAATCAACAAGTTTTGCTATATATATATGTGGTTCACCGCTAAAAAAAGGGTAACTAATGCGATTCATTGAAATAACTGACCTCGAAATTACTATATTTAGTTAAATAAAATCTTACGGTCTCGGGAAGGTACACATTCACGGCACCCATTTGTGTATATCATCAAGTTTCTAATTACATGACCAAGTGATTTTTTTATCCGACACAAGCTGAACTAAAGGGACAATCACTATTTCGATGTGATTTTCGCCAGCTTCACTATTTCAGGTTTACAGAATTTGGTAATGTTTCAATCCATCATTGACTTTAAATAAAATCATATTTTCAGAAAATACGGGATGCCTCAATCTACGGACATAGTGGATAAATTGACGTCGGAACTCATAACACATCTTACAGGATTCACGGTAATATTTGGTTTCAAAAGCACAATATTTTAACTTAAAAGTGTGATTTAACCTTTATCAAAATGAACGTTTAAGTGCAATGTGATTCGAACACCCGTTTAATTAAAGTTTGAATTAAAACTTCACCAAAGAAAATGGATGCACTTAAAAAAACAGAAGGATCTGAAATCCTTAAAACATAGCACATGAAATATTTTGCTTTCATTTACCAGCCGACAGATGAGAACTTCGACATATGTAAGCAGTATGCGTCCTCAAATATAAAATACCACAACTTCCTCGATCCTGATAGCAACAAGATTGACAGATCTGTGAAAGGGTAAGAAACATTTATGGCTTATTACTGGTTGATCTCAGTCTCATGTTAAAAGAAGAACCTGTTGCACGTGAGGAAATAAACAAGTTTAAACAAACAAATAAATATGTTTATTTGTTTGGAATGGATGATTCATGTAATTTCTTCCGTGGCGATAAAATAGTCTTTTCATTTCTGTTAAAGCCTGATTCCATGTCATAAAAGTTAAAGCATCTGTTGTGATCTCTTTTAGGCTTGTAGAAAAACTGCAAATTCATTGTCATGAGGAAAAGGCGCAGTGGCTGGATAAACTTGTGTCCCGATTTCTGGATCTACCTGCCTTCGAATGGAGGGAAGGTGGAAAGGTTAGAGGTTTACATAATTTTGTAATGTATACCTTATCGGATATATTCGAGGAGGTGTAACGGGAATATTTGATATGTTTCGTGTTTTGATGTTTTTAGACAGAGCTACATGTACAAACATTATTGGAAATCATTCAAAATGTTGAATGATACATGTATATATTTACTTAGAAATATTATGGTATTGTTTTCCAATTTAATAGTATTATCATTTCTAAGATGCAAACAGTTATTATAAATGCAAGTTTGAAAACAAATCTATATTTGTTGATAAATGTGAACAAAAGCTGTGAAATATTCAGTAAAATGTGTTGTGTATTTCCTATATAGCAACCATAAATTGAAAATAAGACATCTATAGATATTATGAATTCTTAATGAACAGACCAACACTCACTGGGCAGTATTATCACTTCTGCTGAAGCTGTCTGATTCTCCAGTCAACAGTGATTATTTACCGACAGAGAAAAAGAAAAAGAAAGGTAAGAAGGATAAAAAGATATCCTTGTAATCGCAGGGTCTGGTAGGGACCAATTCATTTGAAATTCTCGAGTTGATTATGTACCGATAGAGAAGAAGAAAAAGAAAGGTAAAATGAATAAGGATGATTGTGTATTCTAGTGGTCGCATGTTCTGGTATTAAACTATGTTTTCGAAATTCGATCTACTTACAATAATTATATATATATAATAGAAGAATTGGCACTGTATATCATCATGTCCGCATGAATTGCTTTGTTGTCTTACATGTTTTTGCTCTTCATTACGATGGAAATAATGGACTCAAATGAGTGAAGCGTAAAACAAATAGTCATTATATTTTCTATCCTCTCTCTGCATATCTCTTTCTTTTTCTCTCACCTATCTTTCTGTTACTTTCCTGTTTCTTTCTGTCACTCTCTGTCTGTCTGTCTGTCTGTCTGACTGACTCTCTCTCTCTCTCTCCCTCCCTATCTAAATATTTATTGTGTCTCTGCTGCTTATTTATTTCTCTTCCTTATTTAATTTGTTCTTATTTATTTTACTAAAGCACTAATCACTCTCTCTTATTTACTCATCCAAATATCCAAATTTCAACCAAATAAATGCTGACAATGAAAGCCGATGTTTGTAGTTTTTATGTTTTGGTTTTGTGCTTTACAGAAAAAGAAGATCAATTCGACTGGTATGCCTACCTAATAGAAGGCGAGGAACCATACATACCGCCTGTCGATGACTCGTCGGTAAGAAAACCAAAGCATAGCTGGCAATGTTAAATCTTATAAAGTTTCTCTTTTCTATTTTCTATTCGCTTCTATTTTTAAGTTTAAAAAAGTTGTAAATAAAATAAAAAAGGTAAGCCATTTACCGGGTTCAAGTACGCCAAAGCATAGTTGGTGATGCTTAATCTAATAAGAGTTTTACTACATTTTTAAGTTTAATAAAGTTGTAATTATTATAAAGGTCTCGGGTTTAAGAACGTCCTCGTGGTGGTTGCTGTAGATATTGGCGAGTACTCTTGACACCGACGTACGGAAATGCAATGGCCTTTTCTTCCTAGCATGAAAAATCCGAATTCGCCAGTACCCTTAAGTTTCGGACTTTTTTTGAGCTTGTAAGGGTTGTTATAGCTAAGATACATGTACACCATACTTTGGAAAATTGCATCAATCAAATTTAAAGTACAATTCTCTTTTTTGGCAATAAAACATTTAGTTTTATTGATAAGATTATGTGCGTCCGGTATTTAATAAAGACTTAATAGATTATAGGTATCATGCTTGTTTCATCATACATGTACATAAACATTTTCTGGAAGAAGAGACAAGAAAACGCCAACATTTTAATTTGATATTAATTACATTTTATTTAACTGTGACATTTTTTTTAGAAATTGAAAGTATGAACAAATAATACAATATAGTTGACTATTTGTACCCTTCCACGCAGATACTCTGTACCGAAACCTTGCTCACAATGCATATATGAGCACTTTTTAATATGGTTGGATTTTTTTTTTAAAATCATGCGTTTGTTTAGACTTTAGTTAAAAGCAGTTTAAACTTATCTAATATTAAATATAGAAAGTAACAAAGCAGTTTAGGGGTTTAAACATGAACTGTATTCACACATGCGATAAAATAACACTTATTTTACTGACGTTCTTGATAAAAATCAAATGAAAAAAGTATAAACTTATATCTTGATTGTATGCCAAACCATGTGAAATAGTAAAGTATTAACATGCAAATCACACACAGAAGTTGTCATGTAGAATTCTATATTTTTGGCTTTTTTAAAGTATAACAGATTTGACCATTTATGTGACAAAGTGATAAGAATCAATAAAAACCTTTTACTTGTATGGAAATCCACAGTTTTATTTTGCGTAGACTCTATACAATTTGTTAAATGACTATTTTTCCTATGTTGAATATTTGAGAAGTCCTTCGAATTTATACATCCACAGAAATCTTCTTCATTTTATTCATACATGGATGATGTATCAATCTAAAGAACTTCCCAAATTTCTACAAATTCAATAAGTTATATTAGAGCATAATAATTCATAAACCTACAATATAGTACAACTTTTCGTTTTCTTTTCGCCGTCTTCATCTTTCGACTTCTTCTTTTTGTCCTTTTTATCACATTTTTCTTCCTCTTTTGCCGTTTCCTCTTTCGATTCGACTTTTGCCTCTTCTTCTTCCGCTTTCGCCGGTTCTTCCGGTTGTTTTGGTTCCTCTTCCGGTTCTGGTTCTTGTGTCGCTTCCGGTTCCTGTTTTGCGACTTCCGTTTCTTCGGTGGTGGCAGCGGGAGTTTCCTCCTGTTGCTCCTCGGTTGTAGCTGTATTTAAAAAAAGAATAGCAGAAGTAAATGTCAAGTTGTCATATTAAAAATATTTATTTCATATATTTGTTCGAAACAGACTTTAGCTGTTCCATATATACATTTAGATGTTTCCTCCAGTTTATGCTTCTTTGTGTTTTTTTTTTTACATATGCAAAAATAAATAAATGAAAATAAATAGATAAGTTTTCATTGATAATTCATTTTAGTAAAAGTATATGCTTCCATAAATGTACATTAGAAAAAAAAGTGTCTAAGTCTAGATTTGTTTATTAATTTACCAAATATAGTTTAAATTAACTCTGTTAATTCGTTCAAATGTTTGATATTAAATTATACATTATTTTGATTTAAAAAAAAAAAAACGTCAGTGTACACAAAAAGAGGCAACAGTTGTATATAAGTGTCCCGATAATAAATAAATATTTTCGATATACTCTTAAAATCAAACAAAAATACAGTTTAATCCCCGAATCCCGAAATTCCCACAATTTCTCTCACCAGGGCGACCCCAGCGTTGACCCCCGCGATTATTTTGGTGGGTTAAAACAGAAACACCGGAATCACAAATATACGTTTGTATGTGTAGTTAGGAAAATGCCTTATTTGTTGTTTTTATTTATTTCAACATATAAATAAATGACTGTATGTGTATAGTATTGTTATACCTGCTTGTTGCTCAGTGTCACTCATTTTGAAGATTTATCTAAATATATTCCAGTATTTAAAACTAAATTAAATTTTAATTAACTCTTTAAAGTCCTTTTGAAAGTATATTCCTAGTTTTTTATGGTTGATGATTTTCACTTATTTCAGTTGCTAAGCTTGACCAATACAAAGTAGAGCGCGAATGAGAGAGAGAATAGATTTCATAGAGCGACTGATAAAAGAGAATGAAAAATGAAAACGTCGAAGTAGTGCCAATTAATGAATCCTATATTGTATTGTGTCTCTTCTTGATAAGTCACCCCTTCAATGATTATCTTGTCATATACATATGGATAAACGGACCACGTCGCCATTTTATTAAGTCGATGAATACATTTGTAGAACAAAAGGCATTAAGGTATCGTGCGGCGATCACATTGTGTTTTCGCGTAGTGTGACATTATCAAGTAAAAGTGGGTGTTTGCTACAGAAAAGGGTAGACTATTCTGGTTAAAATTGATATTTATGACGCACTGAATTCAGTTTATGCCAATACTATAACGGGAAAGAGCTTAATTTATCATAATAATAGCAATTATGGTCTTTTGTGGACTTTCATTATCATTTTGATCTGTATGTCACTGTCTGACCTCGTGCTGTTATGGCAATGCAGGTTCGCATTGACTGAAAGTAAAATTGAATTAATAAAATATGTAAATATGTAACAAGTAGAAATTACAGGCATGTGAATATGTACCTGTAAACCAAACTGAAATTATTAGACGAGTTTAAACGATTTCTCTCATTTTCCCATTATACAAGAAAAATAATGTTAAAATCGCAACGGTAATATATGTATAAAAAAAAGATAAAGGCCTAATATTATTTATCGGCTTGAATAAAATTATTTAACGAATATATAACTTCCAACTATATCCAGACTCTTTGGTTTCAAAATACGCCGATAGAAACACTGACCCTTATTATAAAACAATAAAAACAACTTGCATTTGTAATGCCCAGTGTGAAGAAGGCCACAACGAGAGTGGAATAATTGTCTCAGTCTGCAATTTGCACCAAACTTTTATTTGATTTAAGTAATTTTCATTTTATAGAAATAATGTTTTTTTTTCATATGTTGCTGAATTTCATGAACACACGTCTCTCTTAAACCTGTCCTGCCTTTATGATGGTTTACCATGAAAATAAAACGTGTAATTTTGTTTTATTATCTTAAAACAGGATGACGACTTTGACCTTGACTCTGACCTCCACCCGAGGCACAATGTGACCTTTGCACCGGAAGTGTCGATTAACCAAGGGGAAGACGTGCAAGTGGCGTATAGCAGGAAACAAAGCGAAGGTAATGATTGTTCTGTTTATGGTAATCAATGAAGAAATGTGAAATGTTGTGTTTGATCGAGTTCATCTTAACGCGTGACGTTTTCTAATTAAAACAAAAACAGTTTAGAGCTTGAAAAAAATGAAATGCAGTATATAAGTAAAAGTTAGGTAGCTCGTATAAGATTTTGCAAGGTATTCGTTAATAATATTTTGATTTTGTCATAATTTGAGGACAGATTCGTCATAATGAGTTGCACGATTCGAAATGCCATCAATAAATGCCAATCAACAAAATTTTGGTTCCATTTTACAACTGTGGCTTATTCATATCACAAATGCCTTTAATTGTATTAATTAGAATATAAAATAAATCGTTGGTTGCTCTGAAAAATATATGTATTTCGTTGTTATACCAGCGTTAACATGGTTGGAGCAAAACGTTGTAGTAGAATACTGGAAGCACGGTCAAACAGTTCAACCATCGCCTCATGATTCCTCATGCTTCAGTCTGCAGCTGTAAGTCTCTAAGTCATGCCTTTCATTAGGTGATATCTAAATTAATAAATTCATATGCGTTTACTGAATAAAACAACCAGAAAAAGGCGCTCTCTGGAATTCAGACCTAAGGGGCTGGCCACATTGGAAGCGTTTGCCGAGCATCTTTTTTGAAACAAGAATGTTTTCAAATATATTCCTTATGAGAAACCAAAATGTGACTTGCTTTTAAAAAGGCAACGAGCGTTTAGGTGGCTTTTTATATTTCCCATAAGGAATACATGGGAATACAGGATTTTTATGAAAAATAGCTCGGCTAAGCTTCAATTGTAGCCAGGACCCATATTCTCCGCTTTAACCTTAACCTTAAACTTACGCTTTTCCCCACCCTTTTACATTGGTTTTAAGGGTAAGGGTAAACTTAAGTCGAGCGGAGAATATGGGTCCTGGTCCTTAGTCTGTTTATACCTGCTATGTTTAGATTTGAAAATGAACTCCGAATTAGTGAGTCGAAGAGATATTAGATTTTCAAAACTT
>LQRL01000660.1:15056-50639 GCA_001703475.1 Hydroides elegans
AACATTAAGAAGGTGGGCGATAATAAATGAAATAGTAGTTTCGATGCGGTAGCAGATTTGTTACGACATTCATTCTATTTTTAAGTTAAATAATTAAGATAGTATTATCATACCATGTTCAAATATGTGTTAGTGCAATAGCCTTTACATTGAAGAGCAAAAAATAAATAGATACACAAGGATATAGTTTGCTGGAAGGTAAACAAAAGCACGTGTCAGTAGGTAAACAAAACCCCTTCTGCATATGATTTGATCATGGTTCGAATCAAACACTTTGTTTTTGTCATCAGAATTTTTGCAGACAACGTTAAGCTCGGTTATTCGCTAAATCCTTAAAACAATCAAATATCATCCACTTACTTTCTCCTGTTATACGTGTTACATGATAAAGAGCACTGAGAAAATTGACGTTTTATAGGCGCGTATGATTTTTTTGCGAATGTGCGAAGTCGGATGCATATGACTATCGCTCATTAGTTTACAAATTGTACTTTGATTAAATTCAAATGCAATCAAAGATGACACAATTATATGAGAGACATATTCCAAATTAATATTTCGAAAGGAATTTTCGTGAAACAAGCTAATTATTCCAAACAGCCATTCTAATTTTGGGCCACGTGCTTTTGTTATTGGAAGCTCTGATCTTGCAAACAATATAATTTTGTGCAAATCACTACATTGGTATATACTAAGTGTGGTTGAACATTTATCTATTTGGGACTTTATCTAGATAATAACTCATTATAATAAAAATAGTGAAAAGAAGTGGATTTATTTTCCCTGCGAGGCAACCTCTTTGTCGTGTTGTAAGGGCAAGGTCGTATGCGAGTCGATGCTCTCAAACTGTGGAATATTAATTCGGCATTTCATTGGATTAAAACGTCCTTCACCTCATTAACATAAATAACTATATCCTTGTGTATTGAACCCGGAAATTGAGACGTTCTTAGTTTGTTACCAATAATTGCCGAATTTAAGACCCGCAAACTATATTTATTCTTGGATTAATATTCATCCCAGATTTCATCTTCTCTTTTTGGCAATATGTTGGCAATGCAAAGGTTTGAATAAAATGTGTTAATGTGATCACACTTTTAGAGATTTACCTTGAGCATGTTTATTTAACTTGATTTCAATATTTCCACAATGTTCATGGTGGTTGCTCTTAAATGTTATCCACAAACTCCAACCTGTGTTTATCCATTTGAAACAATCTGTCCAAACTCTCTTATAATATCGTAGCTGAACATCGAAAATGCGTTTGAAACCTATATTTGAACAGATAAGATATATGAATGGTTTTATTTTGAACATTTATTTATTCAACATTATACATATGGGTGCGAAATAGATCAATGTTTAGTTTAAAGCAATGAAATATTTTGAATATACTAGAATAATATATGTTTCCTTCACTAGAAGAAAATGTTTTAAACGGGTTTCCAGCAACACATTGCCAGCCAAATCTAGAGATCCTAAATTTTGAATGCTTCTCGGATAGTTCACAAAAATGTGTATATTGCCATATTTCAACATAGTTATTCTGTTTAAAGCTGTCATAATATGACCCAAATAGCATGAACTGTAATGAATCGAAAATGCTTATACCAGTTATGATCTATGCCAAAAAACGAAGATTTCCCAGCAAAATATTTTTTTTCACAGAACTCATCACTGGGTATCCAATATTCTTGAAATGCTTATCTTCAATATACGTTTTTTATCGATCTGTTAGCTGCCGAAAATTCTGCAATAACGCAAACAGATTGCACAATTATCAGAAATAAATAGAATATTTATCTACAACTTGTCCAAAAGGAATGAGCCCAACTATTTTTACATAAAAAACTCAGATATTTTTTATGCAGTTATGTGAGCAAAAAATGTTGACACCAAATATTCGCTTGTAGCATACACGCCACATGAAATAGGCTATAAGCTGAATGTTCCGAGTACATGGCCGTCATGAACACTTACGATGACCATGGTTTGTTGTGTAAGATTCAGTAATGTGAATCAAAACCGGGATAAATTATTAGCTCTTGCAATATAGAAGTGTGAATGATCTATATTGCAAACCATGGTATATCTTGCATGGATTGTTATTTAAGTAAATTATAAATTGCGTTGCATCATATGATATTTACTAGATGACTATACAATATAAAATCAAATGAAAGTAGGCTCAAATACAAAATTCAATTTAATCTTGACAATTACTTAAACGTTATCCAAAGCGCATGGACAATAATTAATTAGTCATATTAAACTATATCAGAGTTTAAAGGCCATCGTTATCAAGCTCTGTGGTTCAATTTTGTAAATTATAGACTTGATATTTATCTATATATTAAGCATGTGTGTTGTGAAATCTACGAATACTATGACGAAATGACGCAACTCATCGATATCATAGAACATCA
This sequence comes from Hydroides elegans, assembly GCA_001703475.1. NCBI lineage: Eukaryota > Metazoa > Annelida > Polychaeta > Sabellida > Serpulidae > Hydroides > Hydroides elegans. The sequence goes on from LQRL01000660.1 coordinate 17,483, forward strand.
CCAAAAGCTCTCCACTCGTACCTAATATATCAAATGAATATATAAACATGTAACTTACGTAAATGCATCCGTTGTGAGGCGACCCATTGTATTTGTTTGAACAATCAAATTCGAGAGTTATATATTAAAGACTGTGTAGATGAGATTCGTAATCTGCCTAAGTTAGAAGTTTTAATTCGAATGAACAGAAGTATGTCACGCCTTCCTCAGTAAAACATGCAAGCATAAAAACATATAGTAAAGAAAACAATTAAAAGATGTTGCGGAATATCCATTTGAAGTATAGCATGAAATTATAATGATACATAAGATTTTCCTCCTTGATAAAAGTATGATGATTAATGAAAGTATTAATATTAGTAGCATATCATTTGTCGTTGCTAAATGCTTAATTGAATATACAAATCAACCTATATGTAAAACTCTTAAACTAAGTACTTAAGTTGTCTTGTTTCTACCTTTTTCTTTATATACGAGCGAAGCTAGTCGCTTTAGACACACCAAATTAGCATTATACAGGAAAAAAAACGACATAACAAATAAATAATATACGGACATGAACTCATCGAATAAAAAGTACTTCATTTAATGTTTTTTTTGCATTTATAACCATAACGTCATTGATTATAAGTGATAATGATTAATACATGCAATAGTGCCTGATTTGGTTCTCCTTGAGGTTGAACAAATACAATTTTTATGTAGAAATTGTTTTTGTTTCTGATTATTTCAAAACGTACCGTGAATGAATTAGTTGCACATGACAAGACAGTTAATAAACAGAAATAAAATTATAAATTTCAATTTAAGGTTAAAAGAACTGTTTGTATTATATGATTCATACAAGTGTTGACATACGTACTTGCTATATGAATAATGATGTAGATCTCACATCATGCAATGACATGTCCTTGAATTGATAATGCGACACTTTTTCATCAGCTTATTGAGATAAGATAACAAAAAAGGTATGTCCTGAATGACTATTGACAAGATGCAACTTAAGTTATTCAATGTCAATGCAATACCCAATTTAAAGTCCCGCAGCCGTAAATACACTCCCATTGGATTTCAAACCTAGCATAAAAGGATATTTGAATATTGATGGTTTAATTTAATATTGTTGGGTGTAATTCAACCAGTCAAACTTTATTAATATATAAGGATAACATTATTTGAACAAAAGTTACTTAAAAGGCGTCATTGGTGTTGATCAAAATATTTGGCTGGATAGAAGTGAAAAACAATATCTCATCTAACTTATTTCTTAGTATGAATTCATTCAGTTATTATTCAAATAATATAAATGGAAATAGCAGGTGACTTAACAAATCTAGACTTATGAATAATGAATATCCATACCAAAGAATCTGATTGATAAGCATAAGTAGGGCCAATCAATACAATTAATGACCTTCCTGATATTAATAACATTAATCACATTAATAAGCAATTAGGCATTGTAAACAAAGTTTGTCAATGTTTGAGATAAATAATAATTTTTAGAATTTTAAGTTAGTAAAGAAAAGAAAAATGCATAGGATATTTGTTTACGGAACGCTTAAACGAGGACAACCCAATTATTACCTTATTGAAAATTCCTCGAATGGTGTGGCCAAATATGTGGGGGAAGGAAGAACTGTAGCTAAATGGCCGCTTGTCGTTTACACAAGATACACCATACCGTATATGCTCAATATACCCGGCACCGGAAATGTAAGTATAAACTATGATAACAATATGTCGATATTTAAATAATGATAAATGCTAAATAGCAAAATATAGTCACAAACTCTGTTGGAAGAATGAAATTAAAATCAAAATAATTTTCATATACCATTATAAGAATAAAACAAACCAGTGGTGTTGTATTTTTATATTCGTGTCTCTTATAAAACTAGAAATCTATAATAAATCAGGACCAATCTAAGCCTACTTGTTTGTTATATTAAACAGAAATGAGTTAACTGACGTAACTTGGAAAAATATTGATTTCAGGAGATAATTGGCGATATATTTGAAGTGGATGACGCAATGCTACACGTTCTTGATGAATTGGAGGGTCATCCAACATTGTACACACGTACACCGATGGATGTCAAGGTCATAAGCTTGTCGGAAAATATCAAGACACCAATGGAAAATTCCCAGAAATTTACATCGGATTCAATTGCAGTTGGTTCCACAATCACATGTTGCTGTTATCTATTACATGATTTTGTGGATGAAATGCGACAGCTTCCCATGTATGAACGTTACGATATTGCTATCCAAAAAGGATATGTCATTCCATCGGAGAGGAAAACAAAATTTTTCGCAAAGGATATTGTAAAGAAAACGCCACTGTAGCATTTGAATTGCACCACAAATCTTTAACAAAGGTTTCTAATTAAGCTGAGAACCTGATTTCTTCTATTTGATAACAACATATATTTGATAACGTCTGTTGAATGCCCTACCGGTGCCATTGAGATTAGAAAAAAAAACTATGATGCTTTTAAGAAGCTTAAGACTCATCTGTTTCGAAAGGTCTACCGTGTATAAGATAAATAATTAAATGTATGTCTTACTCAATCAACGTTTTAGTCATATAATATTGCCATTATTATATTAATAAGTTTTAATCACAAAATGTACTCGTATAGGTTTAAATTAACTTACTATTATTGTGCATTTTCTAGCTTTTAATATGTTATGCATTGTCAGTGTCTATGAATATGTTTAGATATAGGCACGGTAAATCACTTATCATTATCATTATCATTATCAATATCTATAGACCGAGTTAAGGAAGCGATTCTTTAACAATTATATTGTAGTCATAAGGCACATTTCATATAACAGATTATATATTTTACTTTTGACAGATCGCATCTTATTGCGTTTTATGATAATGAAAGTATCTCAATGTACATTGTGTGCTCTATCTTGAGATAGAGCACGCATGTATATAAAAGAACAACCCAATTGCAATTCTTAAAGGAATCGTTAATTATGGTATCATTATCATTATAGATTAAGGAGACAAGAATATGAAACTTTTTCTACACGTTCAGTCGTTACATTATATTAGAAACATGTATTGTATAATTGACGAGTATATCTATAAGCAAATATATTATAATTTTATATTATATTTTCACTTATGTAATAATGTTTAATTGGCACATATCCGTAAATATTGACTTCTTTTATCCAAAAGACTTAAGCATTATGTGAGCTTCAATTTTATCAATAAATGCGTTGCCTATTCCACTGTGTACTCTTGAAAGCAGTCAAAAAGTATGAAATAGCTACACATTACTGTATCTTCTATATATATTATTCAAGGAAATAGTGAACAACGTACAGTATAGGTATTTCATATAACATTAATGGATTCTTTGCTCTACGTTGCCTGAAAAAATCATGTCTTTAATAATCCTGTCATTTGTTATGACTTGAAAAATTAATTCATGATTACATTGTTACAAATATAACAGTCATTTCATCATTAATAAATGACATGGCGTGATATTTGGAAACGCTCAACCTTATCAACCAATATAAGTTATTAAGCATAAAAAAGTCTATCATTATATACATTGAATACAACTTATTGTTTATATGTATTTTTTCATAAAAGCAATGATTGAAAGATGACGTATATGTCACATTTGTATGACGTATATGTCATATTTAAGCACACACGAGTATCATTGTTTGAGGCCAACAAACTTCTTATGGTAGGACGTTAATCCAAACCCCTATTGTAAGTCCAATTCGGCTATTCAGGTCTTACGTCTGACGGGGAATTTCAAAGACCGAATGTTTAATTTCGACCCTGGAACTGCTCTTGAGAATATTCCATATTTACATATCACAGCTGTTCAAAATGATATTTCTGGATATGATGTGCATAAAGCTGTTCAAACGTTATTATTGTTGATAATTAAGCAATATCGAAATGGTATCCTAAGCTATTTTTCAAGACTGAGACTGTCAAAACGAAAGCGCTCAAAGATATGTTTAGCATAGCTGATTTAATTGAAATAACATTGCACATTCAAAATTATTTGTCACAATTCCTTGAATGTGATGTATATACATGTATTTACTATGTTTAGCTAGGTATTTATATATAGTTGAAAACTACATAGCAAAACATCTATATATTTTGGTAATATTTCCAAGACCTCTATACACACAGTATTTAATATCATTAATATTACACTCATTGTCTTATGAAGACCTCTCCACAAGAAGAGTGATAGAAAGGATTTAAAGCCATTCAAATAATCCTTCTTACTGCATATACATACTTCTAACAACCTTGGCAAAGCAAACAGAATTAATCTATTATGTGACCTCTCTTTTAACATTTCAACAGCGAGTGGAATATAGTTATAACCAGGTTCATGCCAGTGTGCTTTCATTAATAAACTGACTAGGAATCGACGAATTGAAGTAGGTACTTCGTTACTTTGCGCGCTAATATAATAATTATTGTCATATTACATTTAGTTAGTTATATAACAATGAAATAGTAACTTGAATTAAATATTTCTTTTAAACAATCCTATCATTTCAAAGACAAACAAATAAATATGCTTATAAATATGAATAAGCATATGCTTGCAAAAATGTTAGGTAGCTATCTTAAAGTAAATCGCATAGTATGTGATAAATATTATATCGGGCATTAATGAAACTGGTATAATGTTTAGTTATCCAATTGATCAGCTGGTTTCTAAACTGTGTTTTAGTTCACTCCATTATCTTTATTTGATATATTACAGCTACCGTAAATATAAACCTTGCTTATATCTAATATAGCGATTAGTCTATTGATTCCTCGAAACTAAAGCATTAAGGCATGCAAAAGCAGAAAAGCACTTCCTAGATCAATGTTCAAAATATAGATAATATGTAATAACGGATAATGCAAAACAAATGCAGTACAATATTATTTTTTACAGTGAGATCTTCGTTTTATATTTGTTTAAAAAATATCATAGTGTGCTTTATCAACCTCTTTGAGTCTATTTGTGGTTTTTGTAAATGGAATTCGCTTGCCTTAGATTTCTTTGATATGAAAACACAGAAATTTAACGCAACGGAAATATGAAATCCAATAAGTATTTAGTAAAAATAGTTATACATTGTATTACATATTATATCAACTGGATTCACAAACAATTCTATTGATTTTGTAAAGAGTTAAAAACAGAGTGATGCATTATGGTTGAGATGTGAACAAATACAAATTTGTATGTTGGATATCAAAAGACATATGTGCTCAATTGGAGCTTGAGGTGAACTTTATGCATCTACAATAATACTTGGTGTATGGAATTGATTTTCGATAATAATAAGCTGTTTTTTACGTTTAATTGCTATTAGTGTATATGTCAAATTAGCTTATTTTCCGGCCATATTTATTTGAATGACCAATCGCGAGTAAGACAATAATGAAAAAGGCTTCATTACCTTACGTTTATACCCAGCAAGCCACAATTTGTAAGAGAAATGACGATCTTCTAGTGCATTTTGATTATAATTTAACAATATATAGCAAAACACTTACCTATTATAAATGTTTACAGATGAAATGAAAATAGCGTTTCTCTAGTGAAAGGTATGTAAAGTATGTGTGAGGTATGTAAAATAAATGAACATACAAAATTAATCTTCGAAAGTATCGATGCTTTTTAGAACTTTAACAAGATATTTTCATTGTACGGTTACATAAGTTACATGTTTTTTGATATTACGACAAAATAACATTAAAACGAGTAATCATCAAACAAATATGTAGTTGCATCTGTTGTCTGATATTGGTTTCAAAATTCCTGTATTTTACATAATACATATGTTTTATTACAGAAACAGTTTATCATGGATTCAGACATTATTGAAGCAAGTGAAGAGGACATTTCGAATCTCAGTAGATATGATATCCAAGAACATAGTCAGGTATTTTCACTCATGACTTGAAAAATACATAATGGAACAATAATTAACTGATTGTTTTCTTCATTTTATTGATCGATATAATTCTGTTAGCATCTACATAATAGCGTCGAATTAAATTATAGCAGTGAATATAATTGCAGTTATGGCATAATTAATTTTAAAGAAAGAAATAAATAATAATTTATTCCATATATCAAAAAAATAGAAACATCTGAAGGAGCTTCCTAAGAAGAAAATTAGAAACAAACCATCAAAACGACCAAAACGTCACAAAAAACGAAAAATTGTGGAGGTATATTAATAATTGAAATAAATATAAAATAATATGAAATAAATGCATATCATATGTTTTTAAATACGTAAACACTAAAATATTGATAAAATAATTTTCTATTGATTTTACCTTGATTTTGACGCATGTATTACCCGGTGTTTTAGTTATCGCTTGACTTGATAGAAATGTATCAATTTTGGCCAAATGTGTGACTCTTTTTTCTTAAATAATTTAATATTACTATTATAAGTAATTAGAATAAGATGAATAATAAGATAGGACCCAGGGTCGTCATTGGGCACTAAATTATATCAAAATGTGCTGAAAAATAACACATTGATTTACAACAATCACTCTGAAGTAGATATTTCGTCATATAATTCAATATATACTAAGATTGCGAAAACTAATCTGATTTCAGAAGCAAAAACGAAGAAATCCTCCGGAAAAAAGTACTTTGGTCAACGCCGCAAAATGTGGAGATTTGAAAACTGTCGAACAGTTGTTAGCAACCAAGACATGTAACGTAAATGACAAAGACAGCAATACGTCGTCGACGGCTCTCATTGCAGCAGCTTCAAATAATCATTTGCCTATTGTTAGACGTTTACTTCTCGAGAACCACTGTAATTTGAACTGGATAGACGAGTTGAATTCAACAGCGTTACTTGTAGCAATAAGAAATAATAATTTCGAAATAGTTTCGTTACTTATCGGCGATAGCCGATGTGATGTTAATCTAACTGATGAATGCGTCAATTTGCCGCTTCAAGTAGCTGTCGACCTAGGATTCTATGATATTGTGAAACTATTGCTTCAGCATGAGCCCTGTGACCCTAATAAAAGTGATTCCGAAAATAGGAGAGCCTTCCCCTTGGCCGCTGCGGGAGGAAACGCGGATATGATAAAACTGTTTATAGAACACAAAACGTGCGATATTAATCAAGTTGGCGTTAGCTCTAAAACGGCATTATTTGAAGCTGTACAAAATGGGCAAATACAAATTGTTAGGCTACTATTGGAAGATGATCGTTGCGATCCGAACATAACCGATGCTCAAAAAAGATCTGCATTAATGTGTGCGGCATCGAATATTTCTTTTTGTGATGGATTGTGTGACACAAAACTTGGCTGCATACAAAAGGAACATTTTACAATTGAGTGCATACTTCAGGCAAACTTATGCCCTAACCACACAATATTTGCACTTCTATTTTTTGACGATAGAGTTGATGTCAACATTTTAGATAACGAAGCACAAAATGTTTTAATTATGGCAACAAAGGAAAATAACAACTGTGCTGTCAGACTTTTAACATCCAGCATGAATTGCAACCCATTTATCAGAGACAAAAAAACTTATACAGCATTAGATTATGCAAAAATAAATCAAAACACATTGGTTGAATTCATGCTGCGAATCTATATCAAATCTAAGAAAATTTCAACAAGCTATATCGCATCATGTTCTTCGTCAGGTAAGTGCTACTTGTATTAACAAAAACTAAGCAACAACATTTACTGTTACAAAAACAGTGTCTTAATCATCCCTTATGTTGTTTTGCTGTTTGCTTATGCTGTTTTGAAATTGAACACATTTAGTAAATGTTTCACAATTATATTTGTCAAAATACTACTTTAAAATAATAAAATGATGTTTTTGAATATCATTTGTGATTTTTGAGCATTTATATGATCATATAAGTTTGTCACTTTATTCCTATCACTAGACTTGCGTCACCATCTATATTCCTCAGATACCTAAACCTTTATTTGGTTCAAATACCTTATGGGTCAATATATTTTCGGTATAAACTTTATTCAACCCATGGGCTAACAGTTTTTAGTTTTATGGGGAGGGTTTTATTCCAAATATACTTTTAACCGAACTATTTTTATCACAAAAAGAGGGATGGTCAACTCTGTCTTACACCAACAGCAACTCATCAACAACGGGTAATTCACGAAAAAGGAAAATGTAAGGCCCTTAATCAAATAACAAAATAAACAATTAATATTAAAATTCATATTGCGCTTTATCATCACCATATTGTTAATATTTGCTAAAATTAAATAAACAAATGAGTATTAACTGTTTAATAAGAATTAAATGTTTGTGTTACCTTATTTTGCTCTATTAATTACTGCCTAATATGCGTGTAATATTAAAATGGTAAGCAATTGTATTTCAGACGGAGGAAAACTAAGAAGCAAAGACTTATAAGTTCGGTGGGTGTTTTAGCAAACAAATCAAATAATCCATTGAATCCAATGAATTTAAGTTATTTGGTTATATTATGGTTCTTCAATATAAAACGAGTTTGTTTTGGAATTTTCCAAGACATTGGGTATATGATAATCGTGCAATACATTTATATCATTTGATTTTAGACAGGCATCGGAGGCCAATGGCATAAATCAAGACAACAAGGTAATAAAGACGACAAGCAAGCTGCAACATCGTTAGTTGTAATGATTTTTTATCAAAATTAATTTGTGATATGATATTTCATTACTTTTGATTGGATTTATTCGATTTCATTTCACTTATATTTCAAATTCTCAAATCATGCTACACATATATAAGACATCACTCATACTGATAAATTTCTGGGCAAAAAAACATTGACACCGCAAAACACAGTTTCTATGAAGTTCTTGCATTATGGCAATAAATATGAATAAGCTCTTACGACATTAATTAATACTGTTGCCAACTGTTTTTATAGGGATGTTTGGTAAAATATATAAGTCTCAATACGTAACGCAATATTAAAAATGTATTTGATCATTTATTTATTCATTCATGCAAATTCAGATTTACCTATCAACGAGCCACCAAGGCTTCTTGAATCAGGTAATAATTTGTCTAAGTATATATAGAAATTATTTATTAATCCTTTTACAATTTAAACGGATATGGCAGTTGATGATTGTTCTATTTGAATGAAGTAGCAGCACTTAAATATACTAACATAATCAAATAAATGTTATGCTAATTCTTATATTATTGTAAAAACAATATAAATGATATATTGCACGAAAGGATATACCTTGCGGAAGATAGTAAGTAAAATTGTTTAAGTAAAAAGTCTTATTTTGAATTTAAATACACCTTATAAATACCAGTTATAGTTTAATTAAATATTATATGGTTGTAAACAACCAGCATACTATGATAAGCGCTCTACATGAAAACACTATATATCATCTAGTGTTTAATATGATTTTGAATCTGACAGATATAGAAAAATTGATGAGTCTGGAAATTCGAGACGGTGAGACATCATGCATTTCGAGTTAAACTGCCAATCGTTAATAGCTTAGTAGACTTCTTAGTATATTTATTTAAGAGTCAACCATTTAAAATGAAAATCATTTTGTTTTATCGCGTTTAAATAAATTTATTTGAAATTTGATTAGATAAATTGGATGATATTTAACTTGTTTTCGAAATCAAACAGTACAATTTTAATAAATGTTGTGTGAGTTTGATGCACTTGTAACTTTCATTTACCAAAATGAGAACTGATTTCCCTAATGTTAAAATTGATATCTTTATTTTTCTTGTACGCAGTGCATGGAAATGAATACCCCCAAGCAAAACAAATGAATTGTATGTATTTAACCTTATACCCTCGTTAAAATCTCTTTGCTTTTATAAATGATTTCTTAATATTCATTGGTATGGGTGTATATAATAAAGTTTGAGTTTTGATGAATACGGATCAATATATAGACGCTATAGCCCGATACAATTTTTAGCCGTAATTGTTACAATACAAATGTATTGTAATACATATTATTATACTTTAAAATATATGCTGAAAAACATTTAAGTGTCTGAATATTAATGTAAATCACTTTATTGTTATTGCGACCGGATTCGAAAACATATGTTTATTCTATTTAAATATATCTTGGTTCGTTTTGTAAACTAGATTGAATATCATTATCATCAGGATCGTGAATAAGAAGCTTTTCATTATTCTATTGCATTCAAGGGCATATAAACTTGATGACAAGCACCTCTGACATGACACCCGAGTACAGTGATGAATTCTCTGATATTTCTGCGCGTGAGACATATCGCCGTAAGATTATGTTTTTTTATTTATTAGATGTTTTTAAATTGGATTATTTCATAGGTAATACAAAGCTGTGTGATATCTTTCAATAATTCACATTTTGATCAAATCTATTTTATATTATAAAAATGAAATATCATTCTCCTTAACTGTTCCTCAGTTATTAAACTTAGACACTAAATTTCCTTAAAACTGCAGTTTTAGTAAGTTTATATCTAAAGCTAACATTATTTGTTTTGTATTTCATATAATCTGGTGTGTTGTTTCGTGGATAATATATGTTCATCAAAAATTAATGTGGTAACATGTATATTTATTTTCAAAATATATATTTCATTGTCATAGGGTTTGGAAAGCACTTCCCAAAAGTAAAGAAATTGTTGACTAGCTGTTCTAGCAGTGAAGGTTTAACCGATCTTTCAACAGACGATATAGAAATCATGGGTTAGTAACTTTTCATATTTGTCTTAGAGCGATTATTATTTGAAAAGTTAATCTTAAAGGAAAACATATGGATTAATTCATAATAAATCTTGAATGTATAAGCATATCGGAATATCTTATTTGTTAGAGGCTCCACCGGAGGATGCTTGGCGTAGTGTTCTAATTGACAACTATGACACTTTAGAAGAGCTTCTCACAGTACGAATTGTCATCGATTACATGAAGAAAGAGATTGATATCAAACATCTTCAAGCTCTAGATGGTATATCAAAGGATTGGCAAAAGATCGACTATCTTGTTAGGAATGTTCTTATCCCAGGACCTAACGAACTTTTTGTCTTGTTTACACAGGTAAGTATAAAAATAAAGCCATTTCCAAATTGATCGTATTTTAACACTCACACACATACACACACACAGATCGCCTTATGTTTAAAAGTTTCGAATTCGTGAAAACAACTGTTTGCAAAATAACATACATTTTTCTACACTTAATCTTTAAATATATTTGTTTAGGCACTTATGGAAACGAATCAAAGTGAACTTCTCAATATGTTCAGTTCTGTTCAGGAGACACAGATTAAAGGTAAATGAATATTTTTCTTCAAAAATATGTCTTCATCTCCTTCATAAAATATCATACATGAGTGGTGACATATATTGTTGATATATTCAAAGTGTTATTTTATGATGTGGTATTGTATGCTACAAATATATCATATGTTTTAAACATATGTTTTCATTTTCTTTTAAGAGGAAGCAAGTGATTTAGCAGTGTGTTACAGTTCAACGAAAGGAAACCTTGAACCAATTTCTGAAAATGATGTTGAACTTAGTGACCATAGAAGCAAATTTAGGGAGACAATGAACAACTTCTCGGATGAGTATGTATATTATATAAACGATTAGATTTTTTTTGCTTACGTTAGACAATTTAAATACACTATAAGATTTTGAATAATGATATGATCCTCTAAAATTTAAGCATCCATCTCAAATGCTGTTTCAAAATAATATTTTATTATTTTACAGAATACCGGATGGCATTTATGCCATCCAATATATCGATGACATACCACCGATAAAGGTATTTTGCAACCGCGAAAATGAGGTAGAGGCTCTGTACTTTGCCAAAAACCTATTTGGTGAATCTAAATTCCAACTCTGCTTGACCAATAGCTCACCTACTCTACTGGAATGTGATTTACCCAATTGCAAGAAAGGCAGAAATTGTCCTTCACAGACGGGGTTCGAGAACGATATAAAGCCGAGGCCATGGGTGGGACCTGGTTCGCCTATTCTTGCAATGACACAAATAATGTGGGAGAAAATACAGAAAAATAACAACCACTTTGAAACATTGCAAGACGTTGAAGAATGTCACAAGGAAATCGTTGAAAATGAAATGAACGGTGACAGGCCCTTTATGGAATATTGGAGCTTGGGATGTTTCACAAGCGACTTGCCAAATACCACTGGGGAAGTAATATTGACAGCTGTGCATCCTCTCAACGGTTCAGACGAATCTAAACCAGCTCCAATTGACGCAATCAATTCCAAAAAAGATTCACCAGTGGTTTTTCTTACACAAATCCACATCAACGATAGAAACATGGTGAAAGTATTGGGTTATGTTTCATGTGGATTTTATTCTGTCTGTTATGGTTTGGACTTTTTACTGATCCATCCACACAAAGATATGAAACGGTACATGTGCAGCAAGATTAAATCTACTTGCAGTCCCAACTACGTAAACATCGAACCTAAATTCGACACACCACCCCCTTTCAAACGTCACGTTACAAAACGAGGTGCTGTTACTGGAAACACTTTCGGTCGCATTTGCACAAAGGAAGATTTATACATGCCGGTTCGGGTTGTGAAACGTCCCGCTCCAACAATGAATGGCTTTACAGAAAAGCGAATATTCAAGTTTGTGGATGCCTTTGCGGTTAAATATGAACAGACTGAGTGTATGGCGCTTCGACGCTTTGCCAAACAAGGGGACTCCGGAGGTATAATATTTGACTCGATCAAACAACCAGAAAATAGAGGATGTGAGAGAAACGCGTATGGTATCGTGTGGAAAAGGATGGAAATACACGATGAGATCGAAAACAAGTCATCCGAGCGAATCGTTTGCACTAAAATCAGTAGAATAATTGATTTCTTAAACAAAGAATCACCACTTCATTTAAAGTGAACTCTCTGCTTACAAACAAGTCGTGCTTGAATGCACTTTGAATAAAACAGTTTTCAAAGGATTCAATTAATTATGAATATTTCAAGACAAACAATTAAACGCCAATGAGTGATTCAAACGAATTCAACTTCGAGCAGAGGTTTGATTATTCACTTTTCAACTGTTTTTCAAAACTTACGAGACAATCGAGATAAGAGTAATGGTTCAATAATTTAAAACAATATATATTCTTCATTTGTATTTTTTTGTTATTTATTACCTAAGTCAATTATTATTTAATGTGATTAAATTATTGATATTATAATGTCACGTCAAGTATTTACTTAGATATATACATTGTAATTCACGATTAAATTTATGCGTGTACCTGCTCTTGAAATCTATCTCTTATTTAGTTGAATTTCTTATCAGCATACATGAAATAATTTGTATTATATACTATGTATAAATTCTTATAATCTTATTGAATACTAAAGAGTTTGCTTTAAAATTGTTATTTATATTATATCCCGGTTCTTAAAGGGTTTATAGTGACAGGATGCTTACGCATTGCATGTTCACTCAATCAGTGAAGGTTTCGACAAATATAAAGCATGTTTATAGATAAAATATCATGTCCTAATGAACTATTCATTAATCATATTTTCTCAAAACACTTTGAACTTGGTCTAATATTGCCCGTTCTTGTTTCCGTTCTTATAATTAATATGCATTGAATTAATGCAATAAAATATATATATATATTTAGGTTAAGTTATGATTGCCGATTCCGTACTGTTTTTAATCATGAAACAGTCACGATTTATAAGCACAATTGTTCACCTCGTGTCATACCAACAATTTAGTCTTAGTTTTTGCGCATCCATAACTGTCTGTACATGGAAGAGGCTGGAAATATATGATGAGATCGCAAACAGCGAATTGTTTGCACTAAAATAGGTAGAATTTTCGATTTCTTAAAAGGAGCATCACCGCGACAATAAATGTGTCCCTATATAATCTTTATTATTTGATATATCTATTATAAGATGTTTCTAGTAGAGCAACATTGATAAATGTCTGCCCAGTTAAGAGAAACTCAACACGATTTGTAAATAGATCTGCACTTACGTTTGTTGCTTTGTAGATTCTAAATGCATAATTAATTTGTATAAATACGTGTATTATTTAATTAAAGATCTGCTTCATGAATATCATATATATTGTTTTAAATACCTTGTTTTAGGAAGGCATATTTACAGTTAAATATAAATGTATTAACATCAAAAATTTAATATGGACAATCTATCGATTCTTATATACAGTCATATAATGATATTATAATTATCATTCAAGCACATGCTTTATTCTGATTTGTGAATTTGTATGATGACATATATACTTGCGCTCTATTTTATCATGTTCGTGCATTGCCGTTTAATGTAGTATATGGTTTAAATGAACCATTTTTCATTTTCGATTCACCCGAATGTTATAGGATAAAAATGTAAGAGTTTGTGTAAATGCATGTCTGGTCCGCTTATAATGTTTAACTGAACTTATGGATGTTAAAACAAAATTGAATATTTCTTTAAAAAGATGGAACAACGATCGGTAATTTCATCAATATAAACCGTATAACGATATAGGATTCAACCAAGGTGCGCAATGTGTTTAAAGCCTTTTGTATATGAGTCACATGAGGTTCAATAACATATCTTCGTACCGAACACACTTCACCTATATATAAAAACGTATGCTGTAAGATTGATTAATAATGTAATAATTGAGCTCATCATTCATAATCTCGTATTATAACACGTGAAATTTGAATGATGACATTGCATGTTTTGCCATTTTAACGCAATAAGTATAATAATTTGGGAATGCAGTCATATTTCCAAAATTGCTCTATCGTGCATTGAATATACACATTATTTTTTAATCCTAGTTTATCAAAACAATATTTAATTTCGACTAAAGCACCCTTTTAATTTTCTTAGCATATAAAATTAAAGATATTTGCCATTATGAGTAAGAAATCGAACAAATAGAAATATATTAAGAATTCCTTCTTTTTGATACACTCAATTAATATTATGTTAGGTTAAAGCGCTTGTTATCCATGTGCGTGTATACGCTTACAATTAGAATTATGAGCTCTTTGCGTTGGTTGTGTTATTCAATGCCGTTTAAGCATTTACAGTACAGTTATACGGCCAAAGTATCATTAGACTCGGTGTCTAACCAGAACAATTAATGATGACTTATTACTCGAGCGGTTCGATGGTTTCAAACCCCTCAATATCTTATGTAACCCATGCATGGTCTTTGTGTTTGGCCAACTTTGACGGCTTATACCTTTAACTGGAAAATAATATGATTTGTTAAAAAAATTGCATTATTAAAATATAGTATAGCTTAGGTACTTGGGCATCATAATTTAATTGTTGGCATTTTTGTCGGTTATCATATTTGTTGCACGACTTTTGTGTTTTTGAGAGTTTTTTTTGCATTTTATAAAATACATTGTAAGCGACCTCGCATTCTAACTCGCATTCTTGCTTTGTAAATTCATGCAACAAAACACGAAATTACAATGTATTGGTTGAGTATTACTACCTAAACCTTTTTATTATGTGTCGTAGCAACATTGTCTGCTTTCATCAACTTGTGATGATCAACTTGTGGGGACCTAGGTCATCAAACAAATGAATTTAGTCGCGGTTCCCCACTTTGAACTGATGGGTTGAATGACGTAATGACTTATGCACTCCAAAGCACATGAGAGGATGCAGGATAATGGCAATGGATTCTATTGGTGTTTTGTTAGTGCAGTAGGCACTCATACTTTAGATTCTTAGCTCAAAATCGTTAAGGCGAAAAGAGAAAACGATACTTTGAATAAGATATATTATTAGTGCTTTGAAATGCGGTTTATCTACATTGTGTAATTGTTGTTACATATAATAGGTGATGTTATTACAGTATCAGTCTTTCCGAGCAAAATTATCTTTTTGGTTGGGGAAAATGTTCCTTTGATAGAACATCATTATAAATATACCAAATTTTATTTTAAAAGATCATCGATAACCATAATTAACTCAACTACTAAAGGGACATACAATTAGTTCTCTGCAACCAAACGAAAATAACAATGAAATATCGTAATCAGCCAAGTAATTTTGCAAATCATGAAATAACGATTTATAAGCACACTTTTTATATCAATTTATGTTTCACTTTTATGATCATAAAATGACTCATTTATGAGAAAAAAACACGAAATTTCTGTAGCGGAAATATATATTATTTCTAACTTGAACTGCAGTTTTCTCATCATATACATCCCAGTAGATACAGATTCGTCGTTCGTGTTTAATACCGTGCTAAAATATTTTTAGCACGGATTCCTCAACATAAAATTGAGAATTGCAAATAATGATATTAATTTTGACCAAAGCCACTGTTTTAGAATTTGATGAACAAATAAAATAAAGAGATTCTTCTTATATTGACTTAAAAACCATTTTTACTGCAGAGCACGCTTAACTTGGAATCGACCAAAACTGAATTGAGGTTGTTAGGCTAGTCAAACTGCTTTGTAGATACGTATTGACGTAAATAAATATGCATTAGTTAGGTTTTAAGTGCAACCTTCGCATAGCCTCACTTCAAAGAAGTTGTAAATAATGATCTGAAAACAACTACTTTAGCCAGATGCATGAAGTGACTGGCTGCCAAACACAATGAATTTATGGCTACTTATTTTACATAAAACGTAGACATGATATCATTTTATTTGATATATGAAAACTTGTGTATGCATTTGGTATTGTGTGGTGTAATTTTATGTTTATCTATATAAACTTAAAAAGTCGCATAAACTCTTAAATAAAAAAAGTTTATTTTTGAAATCTGCAATACATTGAATATGATTAATTTTGAAAACTGTGTGTGGATTAACGCCATTTCTAGTTGACTGAGAAAGTTCTGTTGCAACGAATTACAACTGCCAAAAGGTAAATATGCTCTGTACCTCAATGTCATTTTATTTACCATACCATTCAAAGGCTGTGAACGTATAAAATCAAAAGGTCTGTTACTAGATCAGTTTTTCAATATTTATATAATATAAAATTAGGCCCTGTGAAACAAATAAATACATAGTTACTTGCTGAACATCAGATGGTTTGTTGATATTTGATAGCAATTAATTAATCATGTCGTGTTTTAATCAATTATGTCTTTGAGTGTTTTTAATGGAATGGACAGGCATTCGATACCTAAGATTTACACAACTAAAGTTTATTTGTATAGTGAACATATAATTTTTGAGATTTAATCATTCGTGGTATTATGTGTTAATATGCCGACCGTATTTTACCCTTAAGTCATTATATGATATAAAATCTATATATGACGAGCATTGAGTAAACAAATTACGAAATTAAAGAATTGATATTCATAATTATGCAAATCAAACCAAAAACCAACACCAAACTAGTATATCGTATATTATACTTGATGTCATCAATATACCTTTACAGAATTAAAACATCATGGATCATGAAGATGAAATATATGGTAGGTTGAAATCTCAATAAAATTGTATCTAGGTTCCTTATCATATATCTTAATCCATTTATATATTACATTTCTTACAAATGCAAAAACACTCTTGAAAAGGAAATTGTAATCAAGCAAGTAAAATAAAATCATGCATTGTGTTATCACAATTACCTCAACAGAAGAAACTAAAGTATATTCTATCTCTCTATGCGGTCCTACAAACCCCACTGGAAATCTGGTGTCATCCCCCAGAGTTAGTCGTCGTCACGACCAATTGACTACATGTAACATGCAAGGCCGCTGCAATGTAAAAGCGTCACACGAATTGAGAATTCAGTTATCTAAGTCTACACAAACGCCATCAAAGGTAAAATATTGGAACATAAATAGGCCTATACTAGTTTTTTTAATCAAAATGTGAATATCCTCTTTTATTAGTGATGTAAAAGATGTTGTAATATCCCACTTGACAAGGGTCGCCGAAAGTACGTCTTATTAAGACGTGACGCCGAGGAAACGACCTAATTTGGGCCCATATGAAAGTTTTCCGGATGTCTTTCTACGTCCCGGCGTCCGTAGAACGTCATTGGTACGTTCGATTTTGACGCGGCGACGATGCAACGTCTTTTCTACGTCCGCGACAAAAAAGGGCGTCCGGAAAACTTATTTAAAACTTATATATTGGCCCAAATTAGGTCGTCCTCTCGACGTCCGTGGACGTCTTGCCGAGTGAGATACGCTTCAAATGGAGTTAATGCCATGTTATTAAAATTAGCAAACCTCTTTTTTGACAATTTGATGTCACTATAGAACTTAAAACAATAGTGTAGAATGATTATCAGGTGAAAAGGGACCCAGGGTTTTTAAATGGTGTGTCTCTGAATTTTCTAGAATCAAAACAAAGTAAAAACACGACAGTTTTTGAATAATATATTCTATTTAATATGGGTGGATATAACAATGATATGGAGGAAGAAATTATAGATAAATTGGTCCAGGAAACTTTTCCTTGCATAAAAGAAGCAAAGATTGCTATTTCTCAATGTTTGACTATGAATTGATAATATAATTGATAATCTATTTCATATTTGCAAAGCCTATTAATGAATAAACTCTTGTCATGCAACTCTTGTCAGTCTACAAACCATCATACAATTCCATTCTAATTACTGACCCACACAAACAATAAAAAGAAATTATTAGGGCGGTCACATGTCTCAGATTAACGATGGTTCGGACACCAGATTGTATCACGTCTCTGTTATTAATGAATCACATCATATTCTCAATAATTTATAAATGCTTATGTTTATGATCGTTTATGTTTTTCATAAATTATATTCTATATTAATGTTGATCAGTAGACCTCTGTAAAATTGCGATTATCAAACAACTAAAACAAATAAAGTATATATTTATTGTCTGTTCCAAAAGGACCAATGGGAGATAGACGACATCACTGGGAATGGTTCGTCAACCTCAAGTGGTAACTCTCTTCTTGACAGACTGAAAAAGTGGAAAGTGCTTGGCACCAATAAAGGATCTGGCGCACATGAGAAGATAAGAAAGGAGTCTAAGTCCAAACAAAAGTCCTCAAAGGTAAAATACCCAAACAGATAAGGGTTTATTGTTGTATTTTTAGTATACTTTCACATTGATTTAAAGATCAAACCTTTACTATTTTTTGAACATTCGATTTTCACACTAACTTTCTCCGTATTCCTAACAGCTATCATACTTTTGGAAGGCGCCAAAGCAGACGACTGCACCAACAAATTTAGTGCCAAAGAATGAGCTTCTTGAAGCCCAATAAACACACTTCGATTAAACTCAATTTTAGAACTTAAATATTAGGATTATTAATATTTTAGAGAAATTAAACCCAATAACTATTAATTGTCATACCATAGAGCATCACACTAATTCACTTACTAACAAAAAGTAATTTATGTGTTAAGATGTTTATTATCATAATACATAAGCATGGCATATTGTATATAAGTCAGACAAGCTTTAGAGAGCAACATAAAGTATACATGCGAATTCTAAATGCTGCAGACAAGTACACTAACTAGTCAATAAACATATGGCTTTCTAATGAACAATTAATGGAAGGTTGTTCCATCTAGCATCATCTTTTGGGGAATACATTACATATGAGCCTAAAAGGCTTGTAGTTGACAACTTAGTTATAATTTCTTACCATTTTACACGTTAAGATGTTTTGCGAGAAAATGATTTCAAACTATTTTGGTTGTTTTTGGTTACAAAAACCCTGTTGAACCATTTCGACAGCAAAATAGTTGACCTTGTAGCCGTTTGTTTCTATGTATGTCGTGAGTGATGCATACCTATCAGCCTTTTCGTTCATGGGCAGCATCGAAATGTGTTTCAAAACTTATTGTAAGTTCCAAAATGTATATAGATGAATTAGGGCGGTCTATACATACAAGGTCGGGTCTTTGTGCTGTGTCAAGAAAGTCAGAGGGTATTGTAGATAAACTTTTCAATTTATCACCAATATGAACATGTAATTCAAGTGTATATTGTAGATTAGTTAAGGTTCTAAATAAATAATTTAGTTATGACGTCATGTGTATCCATCTAATATAATATTGCAATTATTTAATACATGGTGAAGGGTTTGATGGTTTTTCAACAGGTAACATTTGCTCTTGCTTGTTTTGTCCCACCGCTTAAGGTTTGCATTGGTTGCAAACGTATCCATTGAAGCATTCATTGCAAATTCATTGGTAGATTAAAGCACATAGATTTCCACGTAACTTAATAAGGAAAATATAGAAGTTGTAATATTCAAATCTATTCACAACATTCAAAATCCCAAAAACATTGTTCCTGGACTCTAAATTAAAAAAAAACATAGAGACCGTTTAGTAGTATGTTCATTGAATATTCTACACATTTTTATGCACGTCAGAATAATATCAAAAATATTTGGATATGTTCATCTTATAAATCATGATAATATATTTTATATCTTTTTATTTGTTCACCAGGCTCCAATGAAATACGACCTATTTGATGACAAAGGTACATTTTGTTTCTTAAATAATAAAGGAATTGTGACAAAAAGAGTTAAGACATTTAATTAGATAAACCTCATATATTTTTTATTAACTGTATGTTTTCCTTAAGAAACAGACTCTTTTGTGATTAATTAAATAATAAAAAACGAGATTATGTGTTTTGATGACAGTAATTCCTACAATCCGTCATATTTATAAGTGCGGAACCTTAAAATATGAAACTAGGGGGTCGTGTTAAAATATACAACTGAATGACGGTAGGGGGTATTCGACAGAGCGCCGAAAGGGGGCAGGACGTGAGAACTATCCTATATTTATGCGCCTAGTTTTGTAACCGAATGTGAACTTAGTTGAATAAAATACTTACACCTAACATACACTATGCCTCAGAAGAGGTGAAGTACTACACGAGCTCTTTGCTTTATTTTAAGTAAATATTCAAGCTAGATTCAAATACCATAACTATATATTGCTCACGTATAGTTTCACAAATATATATGGTAAACTCTATTGATCTTGATATGAGAAGGAACCACCTTTCATACTGAAGAAACCAAGCCGAGCGGAAATAATGAAATTACAATTCCCAAAACAGACGCATACGATCTTCAAGTTCCATCAGTAGCAAGATTGCTGGTTAGAATATTTTAGTGTGATCTTGTATCAGTACTCAGATAATGAATATTCAATATATAAAAAAAAAGAGGATTATTGTGATTTAGGCCATTTAAACGAATGAAAGGCAAACAAATGCCGATACAGTCAACATTTTATTCTCATAACGTTTTGACTACGAATTGACCAATATTCCTTAGTCAAACAAGTACAAAATGCGAAACCATTCTTGTGCTGATATGACTGTTTTCGCAAAGAATAATAACGATTTTTTATGTATGAAACGTTGGGGGTAAAGATACTCAGGATTGAAAGAATTACCATCAATTCTAGTTTCAAGTAACACTATTCATTTTCCTTATTTATATTCTTTGGTCAAAGCCGATCCCCATACTCAAGTTCAATCAATCATTCTCAATCTAAAAGTCCATCTTCTGCATGCTAGTAATGTCACAGCTTTAAATATGTTAAATGGGCATCGATATATATATATATAGTTATCTGAGAAATCTAACCATAATCTCCATATTGATTTGAAACAACCCCCTAAAATCTCATATTACATTATGTTATCAAACAATGATGCATTTTTCATTTTCGAGGTGAAGAATCAACTCGTCACATAACACATAAACCAATAAGTGACGAGAATCAAAGTGATCGTGTTTATAGATTTTACACCCGACTAGAAGATGGGTGAGTGTTGAAACATGGTGACACAAAAAGTCAAGGATAACTAATAAAGCAACAAATGCAGTTATAATGCTTTGTAGTGTTATTGTGTTTCATCCATGCAGTCTGTTTTAAAATGTTTATTAGATGCAAACCATGACAAATTGCTATATCAAAATACGGAGGTTCTTAAATCTCAATAGCATCTATAAGTATATAAGCTCAAAGGTGACGACTTTGTCAATTATAAAATTATTGAAAAATACGACAATGGGTGGAAATGCGTTATTTATTACGTAAAACCAATTAATATTTTTTAGGTTTGAAGCTGAAATGAATGTTTGTATTTAATATTTATATACTTTACAGATCGGCTAATGACATAGAAAGCTCCCCGGATTCCATCTATTATACAACATTTTCGAAAGATGATCCCGACTCGGTCATCCATGAACACGCTAAGACACATGACAAACTATCTAAAGTAAGTTTATATTCACTATATGTTCCTATTTTTTTACCTGGGCATTTTGTCATCAACTCTATTGTCAAATGGGATTTCAATCGATATTTTTCCATTCATGAACGTAGTTTGAGACAGCGATTCTAATTAATTAAATAAATTTGATGCTTATTTTTACTTATTGTCTGATTAGAATATACACTAGCTACTACAAATGAAGAGCATCAGACCAATTCTATTTCCACAAAAACATGCATCAAACCAGTTAGAGTTATTTGACAAGATTCAAATAATTCATGATGATTAGGTCTATTATCACTTCACAATTCTAATCAGTCATAAAAACTTGAAATTGTGTTGCATCCCTACATTGTTCTAAACATGATCTTATCTAAGAAAAAATATAATCGACAGTTACACGAGTAAACAAGTGATAAACAAAGGCCCAAACTTTTACTGCCATCACGTTACTCTTCTGCCAAAATACTAGAATCCTGTACTGTGCTCAAAATTGCTCCCAACCAACCCACAGAATTTTGTATGAGCTCCACGGACAGACCACGCAGTAAAAGGTAGTTTTATCAGAGTGTATGATTAAGCAATAATCGTTGCTTGAGCTATTACGACAAAAACAAAACTAATTACGCACAACATAATATGTGTAAAAGGGCAATAATGCTATATGAATAAAAAATATTTTGTGATAAATTAAAAGGAATGCAAATTGATATTCTGAGAGATGGTATCAATATAGAAATATTACAGAAAAATTGATGGTAGTAGACTCTAAGCATCGACAAATAGTTTACCCTAACAATAATTTTTTTTACGATGCATTCTTCACAAAAACAGTTTATAAACGCTTAAACGTATAGTACTGCTAGTCGTATTATTTAGCTATTCCAAAGCAAAACATTAGAATAAACAACTTTGAAAGAATAATTGCTCTTTGAAAACCCAATCTAGTTGTTGCTAAAGTGGGGTGCACTTTTCAATCTCGAACCTGGTGGCGATGCAAATGATGTAGACAAAAATATGTAAACATATGAATTAATTTTGACTGTGTGCTTGCATATAAAGCATGACTGTTTGCTTCTGTTCATATTAGCGTTTATTTGTACAAAATAATTATTACTTTTTTTTTGGTGCGACAAATAGTCTGATGATGTTTGGCGGAGTGCCCTGGATGACAACTACGAAAGTTTAGAAGAACTTCTCACAGTGCGAATAGTGATAGACTACATGAAGGACAGAATTGCAAGTAAACACATGGAGGCTCTTTGTCGAATGAAAAAGGATTGGCAAAAGATAGAGTATCTTGTTAGGACAGTTTTGATCCAAGAAGAGTCTTCGGAGTTATTTGACATATTTACACAGGTACTGGTTTTGTACGTTTTGTTTAGTACTAAACTCAGTAATAATTCAAAAAATGAGATTTAGTAGCTACATTTACATTATAATATATATCTAATCGTCTATCGTAAAAGAAAACCCTAAATAAATAATTTATAATTCATATTCATAAATCAACAGCATTTCTAATATGTGATTGTTTGTCTCATAGCTAATGTTTTGCCATTTAAATGTTTGCCATATACGATTGAAAGGTGTTTATAATAACTCTATTGATCTATTATATAGGCACTTTTAGAAACCAATCAAACCGAGCTACACAATGTGCTTGTTCAACAAGCACATGCTAATGGTAATCGTTTAAGTAGATTTCAAATATAGACTAAAGAAACTGAAAAATTTCTCATATTATATATAATAAAATATACTCAAACTCGTACTCTGTTTATTCTTTAGACAATAAATAAAAGTACAAATTGTATTGTTTAAATGGACAATATATGGGCTATATCTTGCATTTATAAGAACAGAGGAATCAAACACAATCGGCTATTTCTATGATGAAAAAGGACGTTAGAAGATGCGCATTTAGAGAGAAAATGAAGAGCTTCGCGGATGAGTATGAACATGCATTATATAAATTTATCAAAAAATAAAACAAATTGCAATATTATCAAATATCTCTTCTTCAATGAAGTATATTCATGAAAAGCATGATTTGATATATAAAAATCTCAGGATATAATAATTTCGAGGCTTAATTTGTTGACATCTCAAATGTAATTCAAGTTTTGTGCAACATAACCTAAATTTCCATGTCACGTATATTTTGATGGAAAAACTGTAAATGCATATATATATCATTTACAATTCTAGAATACCAAGTGGCATTTATGCGATTCAATATGTTGACACGAATCCTCCGATAATGGTGTTTTGCGACCGCGAAAATCAGGACGAAGCTCACCACTTTGCTACAAACCTATTTGGTGTAGCTGAATTCCAGCTTTGCCCTACCAATAGTGCACCCACTTTACTTGAATGTGGTTTGCCAAATTGCAAGAAAGGCAGAGATTGTCCTTCGCAGACGGGATTCGAAAATGATATAAAGCCGAGGCCATGGGTGGGACCTGGTTCTCCGATTCTTGCAATGACGAAAATCATGTGGGAGAAAATACAAAGAAATAAAAACCATTTTGAGACATTGCAAGACGTTGAAAAATGTCAAAAGAAAATTGTTGAAAATGAAATGAATGGTGACAGGCCCTTTATGGAATATTGGAGTTTGGGTTGTTTTACAAGCCAATTGCCTCAGACTAGTGAGGAAGTAATACTGACAGCGGTACACCCTCTGAACGGATCAGATGAGACAAAACCAGCCCCAACAGACGCAGTCGATTCATCGAAAGAATCAGCTGTGGTTTTTCTTACGCAAATTCACATTAGCGAAAGAAATATGGTTAAGGTATTGGGCTATGCCTCGTGTGGGTTTTTCTCTGCTTGCTATGGGTTGGACTTTTTACTTATTCATCCGCATAAAGATATTAAGCGATTCATGTGCAACAAGATCAAATCAACTTGCAACCCCAACTACGTAAACATCGAACCTACATTCGACACACCTCCTCCTTTTAAAAGCCAAGTAACAAAACAAGGTGCTGTAACAGGAAACACTTTCGGTCGCATATGCACCAAAGAAGACCTATACATGCCGGTTAGGGTTGTGAAACGTCCCGCTCAAACAATGAATGGCTATACGGAAAAGAGAATATTCCAGTTTGTGGATGCCTTTGCGGTAAGCTATGAACAGACTGAGTGCATGGCGCTTCGACGCTTTGCCGAACAAGGGGACTCCGGAAGTATTATATTTGACTCTATCAAACAACCAGAAAATAGAGGATGTGAGAGAAACGCGTATGGTATCGTGTGGAAAAGGCTGGAAATATACGATGAGATCGAACGCAGGCAATCCGAGCGAATCATTTGCACTAAAATTGGCAGAATTTTCGATTTCTTAAATTCACCATATCTTTAAAAGTGAACTCTCTGCTTTCTTAGATCAATCGAGATAATGGTTCAATGATTTCGAATAATATATTTTTTTAATTTGTATTTGTTGTTGTTTATTACCCAAGTGAAAAATTAATTCAATGCGATCAAAGTATTGATATTGTTATATCACGTTAGCTATTTGCTTAAACAGATATATTCATCAATATGCATTATTAAATGAATTCGTGTACCTACTCTTGAAATATCTTAAAATTATACCTATTCATATGTTTCTGCAAATTAACTGATAACTATTTTTATAATAATCTGAAAACACATTAACATTTTTTTGTGCAATTATATCAGTAAAATCTTGCTTATGTAGTTGAATTTCTTATCAGTATATGAAATAATATATTTATTATTTCCGTTATACTATGTATAAATTCTAATGTTTTTATTGAATACTAGATATATTTCTTTAAGATTGTTGCTTATCGCATATCCTCGTTCTTGTAATCTTTATAATGACAAAATGCTTACGCATTGCATTTTCACTCAATCAATGAAGTTTTCGACACATGGACACATGTCAATAAAATAAATATCGTGCCTTAATGATTTGTTTCACTTAACACATTTATTTCACCGCGCTTTGAACTTGGCCCAATATTGTCCGTTCTTCTTATCATTAATATGCATTGAAGTGATGCAAAAATAGAGTTATGTTTAGGTTAAGTTTTGATTGCCGGTTCCGTACTGCTTTTTATCGTGAGACAATCACGATATATTTTTTCAATTGTTCACCTTGTTTTAGTTTTTGTACATCCATTACTGTCTACATATGGTGCATTGAAGCAAAAAATAGGTTGCAAAAAGGATTAATGGATATTATTTTTATGGATCAGCTATTTACAAGAAGAACTGCACTTGTAAAAAGAACTTTACTACAAAAAGCTTTACGCTTAGCAGATTGAGAAGTATAACAATTCCTTTACATGATGAAAGATGAAAGTTGATACAAAAAGTAGAAACTCAAAACACAGACAAATATCTGTATTAAGGACTTGGTGATATATTCATCCAGCAACTGTACTCCTACGGGGTCTTAACATTTCTTGATGGATAGAGTATTGATTCACATTGCTGTCAAAACGGATGAGCCAAACTATTTTATCTTTTATGAATAATGGTTGTGCAGGGTGAAGACCAAACTGAAGAGAATCGGTCATTTGTCGCATGTACAGAGTATAATATATGTTATATGTTTGATGATCAAGTGATAGGAAATGTACGTATTTTATTCTAATATCAGAATCAAACAGTTGTTATTTAGATTCAAATCCGAACAAATGCCAACATGCGAGAACAGTAACAGTAAAAAAAGAAAAAAACAGAAGGAAGAGGTTTTAAAGGCGTTGAGAATTGATTTAAAGTCATAAGAAGTGGCACATTATTCATATTACAACACGTTATCGACATGTTATCTATAATTTTTCAATATGACATTCAATCTGATATTCAAATTTGATAACATTGATAAATAATCTTGCTGAAAAATAATGCAGAAGATTAGAATATCGTAAAAAGGTACTTGACTAGAGTAAAAACATAAAACGTGTCAAAGTATTATTTACAATTGCATCCCATGTGTTCACATTAACATTTGAATACAAATATTTAGCCCATACGTGGTGATATTCAATAAATCTATGATTAATTATACATATGATTGATCTTATGAAACATAAACCGAAACTCCGTACACCCATACGCCTAACAACATTAATTCTATAAGTCTATCAGAGGATTACAAAACGCACTCGAATAAATCAAATAGCCCATTGAAATTACGGTAGAAATGGCAAGGTTATTAAGTTTATTGATTAAACTATCAACACTTACTATGTTTTAACAATATTTGAAAGTTAGGTGAAAACATACATAGTGTTTGCTAAGATATTTAAATTTCACTAAAACATTATGCGGCAGGTTTTGCAAACTGTGATTTTAGACTTAAACTAAATTATCTCATCAGTCATCGGTTTTTTGGAATCAAACTTTCACAGATGATCAAAAACATATTGCAATGAAATATTATGATATAAACCAAAACCAACACCTTATCCATGCATTTTCTTGTCCGAAAGAACCACTGAAAATTTGCCGCTAATTCCATGCTGAACACACCTTTAAAAGTATAACACTGATGGTCAGAACCATATATTTCCTTCGATGAATTGAGTTGGATATATGTTCATTCGTATAAACGTAGCCCTAAATATGCATAAGAATAATGCATAAACACAATGTTTGTTTTTCAAAAAAGAAATCACACAAGGTTTTTTTTTTTCAAATAAACCTTTTTCTTGAAATTATAGTAAATGTATAGTTTAGTCAGTACCGGATTTCATAGATCAATGCACAATATTGCACAGATTTTGCATGTTACTCATTTATATAATGTTTTGTGCAAATGTTGGGTTTGGCCTATATCATTTCATTTATACTTAGATGATTTTACTTAGATAATCATATGTAGATTAAACTTAAGTGAATTTTGTCAGAAATATATACACATGCAACACTTGTTAATCACGTTAAATAACAATGTTTAGAATGAAACCTACGGCCCAGCACCATATAATCCACTAAGTCATAAAATCATTAGCATAGTAGCAATATAAGCAAAAATGTGCATATACATATAGAAACAACGGACTTCTTATAATCAAGAACCTTAATTAGAAATTATTGACCTGTATACATGTCTAAGTATAACAATTTGTGTGCAAGATTTTTTATTTAATTACACAAATTCCAATTACCATTGTGCATTTACATATAAATTTACCACTGCTACACACATATATCCAAATAAAAATATTCAGTTAACAAGTTATTACATATCATGAAGTCCATTATCCAGTATTTCATTCCGCGAAAAAAAAAACACAAAAAAACATATAATGGATATTAACTGATACAGTATACAACAAATATCAAGCAAAGAGAATAGATTGAAAAACAAAAACACAGCGTTACATTTCAGTAATCAAGTATTTCACAGAAAAATGACAATGCACCGGATATTTGTATATGGAACGCTTAAACGAGGTCAACCAAACCATTATCTCATTGAAAATGTCTCAAATGGCATAGCAAGATATATAGGTGAAGGAAAAACTACAGAAAAATGGCCGCTTGTTGTATATACAATGTCTAGCATACCATATATGCTAAATATTCTTGGCACTGGATATGTAAGTATTCATTTTATCATATCTGTTAACATATTTGTAACATAAAATATTTATGATTTGATAAAAAAAAATATGATATGCAATAGCACTTGAAATAAATGACATTCAAGTATAAGAAGTAATCGATTGGATAATAAAATGAATAAGATAACTATGTCTAAATTTGCATAGAATATTATTATGCTCCTTTCCAATTTCAGGAAATAGCCGGAGATATATTTGAAGTAGACGACTCTATGCTTCACATCCTTGATGA
The DNA here is from genome assembly GCA_001703475.1 of Hydroides elegans. Classification (NCBI taxonomy): domain Eukaryota; kingdom Metazoa; phylum Annelida; class Polychaeta; order Sabellida; family Serpulidae; genus Hydroides; species Hydroides elegans. The sequence continues at coordinate 46,659 of LQRL01000660.1, forward strand.
ACTGGAAGGATATCCAACGCTATATACAAGGACACCATTGGATGTCAAGCTCGTTAGCCTGATGGAAAATTCCATAAAACCGGGGGAAAATTCCCAAAACCTCCCATTGGTCAAAGCTGATTCAACAATCCAATGTGAATGTTATCTTCTCAATGATTTCTCTGATGAGATGAGACAGCTTCATATGCATCAACGTTACGATGTTGAAATTCAAAAAGGATATGTTATACCGTCAGAAAGGAAGACCAAATTTGTTGCAAAAGATATTGTTAAGAAAAAGTAGATGTAATGTTTGTATCCTGACATTCTAAGCATATTTGAGCCTATTTCCAAATTTGGCCTTTGACAAGGTTAACAATTCTTATCATAAAAATGGTGTTAAAATATTAGGTAGGGGCCTATGATATACAAAAAATAAAAGAACGAGAATTTATAATTTAACATCATAGTTTGATCATAGAGAGCTAACTCCTTGAATTTGTCTATGCCGATTTGTCTATATCTTCTTTATTTATGTAGAACTATTATAAACCGCTATATGCATAATTATAAGTATAATTAACATACGAAACATGACCACTGACTTAACCTGCCCAGCAAGCGTTATACTTACTATTGATCGATGAATATCTCAGTACGCAAGTTTCACATTTATTGATAAAAGCCTCACTGTTAGCATTGTCTATTATAGCCTGTTACAAACCTCCATTAAGTACTATTATTTAGCAAAAGCCTGTGATTAAAAGCAAGCTGTGTTCAAATAAAGAATATGAACAATTGTGATATAACGCAAATTTATGAAACAAACACCATATAATACGATAGTAATAGAATCTTATGTATTGTATTATCATTTTAGGTCAAGCTTACATTATGCAGTAAGGAAGGGTCAATAAACGGTTCATTGACATCAAATAAATTCATAATACAATACGTTCTATATAAGTTTTTACTATTTGACCCAACCAACGGTAAATAATTCGGGCATAATTTGTAAAGCAAAAACCCAAACGTGCATATTCTTGGATTTTTGGATTTGGATTGAATTTGCTTTACATGTATTGTGTGTAACTTAACATCATATTTCCGGATAATCATAACGTGATATCATGCATAGGATGTTTGTTTACGGCACACTCAAAAAGGGCCAGCCGAATCATTATCTGATTGAAAATGTAACTAATGGTTTGGCCAGATATGTGGGTGAAGGGAGGACTGTTGCAAAATGGCCTCTTGTGATGTACACACCATATAATATTCCGTTTATGCTCAACGATCCAGGGAAAGGCAACGTAAGTACTATATTGAATTCTATATTTTCCTGTTCTGTTACGATCATAAAGCGCTCAATATGATTAAAGGGGTTTCATACATCCAATGGATCAATTACACGGCAAGAAACTAGACCTGGACCTATATTCTTTGCTATAACCTTAAGCTTAAACTTACACTTTTCCCCATCTTTTTGCATTAGTTTTAAGAATAAGGTTAAGCTAAGGTTAAGCGGAAAAGGGTTAAGCTAAGGTTAAGCGGAGAAAATGAGTTCAATACCCATCAACACCAAGATATAAACACAGTCTAAACTTAGGTTATGAAATTGGCCTAAGGCTAATGTACATGTATGTATGATACTTAAATGATCATTGGATTTTCGCATGTTTAAAATGATGGATTACTTATATTCATATCATGTTGTTTATGAAATCACTTTTGTCACTATTCATGTTAGAACCTTTTCGTTTCTGTATATCTATGTTTTCTGTGTATCATAGTTTAATTAGAACAATGACACTCAAACTACATTTTTAAATACTCGTCTTCAATCTGGTGAACTGGACATCTTTTTTATAAAATAGAACCTTAAAGACGGCTGAATATGGCAAACAGCATTGAAATAGTTTATATTTCGTATTCCGTGTCTTATCTTTTAAATAAATTTATATATTGTTATTTCTAGCATATACGAGGCGATGTATTTGAAGTTGATGACGCCATGCTTCAAATACTCGACAAATTAGAGGACCATCCGAACCTTTACCGGCGCACACATCTGGATATTCAAATCTTGCATCCAATGGAAAATTCCACTAATGAAATGGAAAATTCCATGGCTGATGCATCCATCGAAATGAATTCCACGATCCAGTGTCAAACGTATTTGATGCATGATTTTGTAGATGAAATGTACAATTCACCGATGCTTGACCATTATGATAGCAAAGTGCAAAAGGATTATGTGCCTCCGTCGAAACGAGGCGTGTCTAGAGCTCGCGTGAGAGATTTCGTGAAAAAGAAAGATATCGGTGCGAAGATGTAGTTTGTTTTTCTATTCAGAAAAATATATATGTAATATTGGAAAAGGGACATATGTAAGTTGAGATAAGGTGATCTCTGGGATAGTGGACAAAATATTGATTGAATGGCAATTGATAAAATATTATTTAGGATCATTTCTTGATAAAAGATGTAAATTTATTGGAATAAAATTATGATTCATTTCAGGTACATTTTCATTGAAATAAGTATGTTTTCAAGCAGTTTTCAAATTTAAAGTGAAAGTTCTTCCATTTAATCTCAAAATCCCCTTTAAATTTATTGTAATGGGCGCAATATATTTTGTCATCAATTTGTTCTTTAAACTTTGAACTGATATTTGAATCAAATAATAAAACCAGGTTTGAGTAAAAGATAAAATAAACAAACTCAGTTTTATCACAGCAACCATTTATTGTCATAAAACAAAACGTATAACGAAAGCATTCCATCTGACAAATGAATTCTTTATTATTCTTGAAAGAATATAGGAAACGAAATGCAAGATAAAAATTGAAATCCACTTTGATCATATTTATCAGTTGACATAATTGTTATATTTGATAATTAGAGAAAAGTGTCAACTTATTTATCTTTAATCTGAAATGGGCAAGATAACATTAAAATATCAATGGGAAATAAACGCATAAAAATTATATGTTCACAATCAAATATGTTTATTTTATATAAAAAAACTGCTTCAAATCATTTGAGGTATCTTTTGATTGAAAACGTTGCATATTCTTAACATGAAGCAGTTGAATTTGCTTTGGCTTTACAATGAAGCTAATAACATAAACACCGAAAAACGGGGTCCATAATTAGTAGAGAGAGGAGGTGGTATAAATATACCAAAACAATTAAAGGGTCCATAATCCATAAAGCACTCGTGCGGTTTTCCATTTACAAGTCACAATAGGGTAACGAAGGCGACGCTTGCATTGGGGACACCATGCCAACCATAGAAGGCGGCGCTCCCCCGTCGGGCCCCGTGAGCACATGAAACGTGGGCATAAAAGCCGACCCACTCACCGCCTCATGCGATAGCATCTTCTTCCGGTCTACTTTCTGCGATCTATTCGACACGAGGAAGGGCGCGTAGGAATCGATGTCATCTGCGATCGGGTTTTTATCGGTTTCCATGTGACTTCCGCCGTGGTAGAAGTCATCGCTGTGATCTGCGCCGGTCGCCGGTTGCGCATGCGTAAATTCGAATCCCTTTGCTTCCAAACCGCGCAGACGCGAAAGCTCCCATGGTTTCAAACCGCTCGGTATTTCACCACCACTTCCGGGTGTGCCTCCAAATGGTTTCGGCGCCTGTGCATCGGTGACCGCTTTCCCCGCGTATTTATGTTGCCACGATTGTTGAAAACCTGACGCAGGACCGTTAGTGAGGCCTTTGAACACGCCCACATTGCTGGTGGACCCTGGTGGCGCGCTAATGGGCGGAACGCGGTGTTCTACAGGCGGGGCGGCGCGTGGAGGGGGCGGAGCTTGAACAACAGGGGTAAAGGCGCTTTTGATTGGTGCAGGGGCGGGAGGTGGAGCCTGGGGTTTCGGTTGAAAGACAGCTGGAGGAGGAGGGGGTGGGGCGACGAATTTCGGGGGTGCTGGGGGAGGGGCCTGGGGAACTGCAACTCTTGGGGCGGGAGGAGCTGGTATATCCTT
>LQRL01000672.1:0-12238 GCA_001703475.1 Hydroides elegans
ATAGGTTATTTCTACTATTCTTTTGAAGGGTTGGATCCAAAGAGTAAGCAAACATTCCTTTTACATAGTATTTCATATTATCGCTCATCATTCAGCAACCCCATTGATTAGGCCCCAACCCCAAAGTTGGGGGCCTATAGAGTTGGGGTGTCCTTCTGTCAGTCCGTCCGATTTTTGACTAGGCAGGAACCCCAATTTATTTTGGACCAGGCAGAAACCCTAATTGATTTTGGACCAAGCAGAAACCCCAATTGATTTTGGACCAGGCAGAAACCCTTATTGGTTTTGGGTGAGGCAGAAACCCTCATTGATTTTAGGTGAGGCAGGAACCCTCATTGGTTTTGGGTGAGGCAGGAACCCTCATTTACATCTACTGATAATATAAATAATGAATGAAGCTTTATATACAACTAGATGAATGAGGTGCTTTAAAAAAACACAATTATCTGCAATCTATTCTTCTTTTATATTTGAATAATATGTTATAATTATTATTTTTTATCGATAACTAAAATAATAAGATCAAATTCAATGTTCACTATTCAATATGATCTAGCTGAAAGTCAATATGTACATGTAGGCAAAATATGCATAGCTACTTTGTTGGCTTTATAAAATAATTAAGTCACACAATATATGTCATATTTAATAAAACCTGAAGTTTCAATAATTTGCTTCAAAGCGAAGTGAGGTACTGCATAGTGGACACGACGAGTATTGATTATGTGTCACATGCAGTGCTTTTATATAGTGAGCCTTGATTGATGACGTCAATGACGTGTGCAGTATAACTCGCACATCCCTTTAAATGAGCAAATTAGAGGGCAGGGATTCCGGTCAGTGGCTTCATCAAGGCGACGAAAAATGACATTTCAATTTAGGGGTGGGTGTCTTAAAAGTTAAATATCTTCTAAACCATTTATCAAATCGTTTTCTTAGTACCCTATGCTCCACCTTCGATAATTATTTTATATTATTGTATACACATCAGGGTCGGTTATGATTCGTTACATATAGAAAATCGATTCACGGGAACAAATTTGATTTTATCGAGTGATTGCAATACCTGCATATTTTCGTAAACGAAAAGATTGCAGATAATTAATTGTTCATTTTCATAGCTTTGCTTGGTATATTTGATTCTAATTTATTAATTTCAATTCAGAATGGGTATAACAGACGTATAATTATGTTTAATATACATGTCTGGCTCTGTCTATTTCTGATCACTTTTCTCAAATCGAAATAACCATTCGTCGCCCATTTGTCGAAACTAGGTCCTCTTCATGTTTTTGCCCATTTGAAAGTTTGCCAGAGAAAATATAGTTCGACGTAGGTGTACCGAATGAAAAAAAACATAATTTGCATTTTTCTTAAATGTCTACAAGAGTACATTGATGTAACCTAAGCAATATAAATTGAAGGTCACCCAGCGACAATTTGTTTGGTCGAAAAGTTGTTAAATCATCTGGAAACAAGTTTTTCACGTACGAACAACACCAAAAAAAATATTGTTTAAAAATAATGAAAATGGAATGTATTTGTCTAAAGAATGCTCATCTGTTCCCCCAGCGAGTCTGTAGCATAACACGAAATATAGATATTTAACCAAATCACTAATCATACACCATTCATATATATAATAAAAGTTTAATAAGCAATCGCAAGCAATTCTATCGATTAACAATTATTCTGATTATGTATCATTAAAATAAAGAAATAATAAAACTATTTCATAAAGGGGTCCACTAAAGAAACGTTTACTTTGAAAATTTCTTAGGGTGTTTTTATCATTACACATCCGAAATCAGTTTTTGCTTATCTTTATTGCATACTGTCTGCATATCAATTAAAATCATTATACCCAACAATTATGTTCAAGAATGAGCCCTTATAGCATGCAACCTGTGCTTAGACATGTGATTGAACTGAATAAACCTATGCGCTTTGTAAAACATATTGTTTCTTAGTTTCGTTTTCGTTTTTTTACTCGCTTAGGGCTGTGCCAGCGTGACAATGAAACATCTTTTATTATCCACTTTTTGAAACAAATAATGCTTGATCCTGCATTTCATAAACAATATTAATAAATTTAACCCAATGCAACAACAAGCCCGTTACCTATCTATTAATATGCATGCTAGGGTGGATTTATATTTAGTGATGAAACAATCAGGAAATGAGCCTGTCGTTCTGACTAGATAGTTGTATTGAAAGAAATGGAGACAAAATAAGAAGCAACCTAACAGTCCCGCTATTAAATGTTTCCTCATCAGGAAATCTAAGCTTATATATGAACTCCCAACAACAAAACTAAAACAGAAAGTATTTGAAATGGTGGATAATAAGAGCTCCTGAAAATAACCAATACCTGAAATGCTCGAGTACCGAAAGGCAACTACCACAAACTCGCCCAATTACTTACCTCGACGGCCTTCTATGTCTTTTACCAGAAATAGTATATTGGCGAGGTGTCGATTCTGCTTCGCTCCGATCAGGTGACTCACTGTACGACGAATCAAATTGATCGAGATTGGCAGCCGGGTCAGGGTCATCGTTGTCCTTGACATTGACTTTGAACCTTATGCCCTGTCAAGGTCGAATGTCAAACAAGGTAATTTAGGGGTGATGTGTCACACAAAATGATGTTGATAACTGGTGTGATAAATATTGATTACTGTCTTATATGAATTCATGGATAACATGGATTCACTAACCGCAGTAAATTTAGGCAAACTACCCCATCCACGGCAACCTACCCTATCCCCCCGCCCACTCCCCCTAAACACCCTCCCTTTTCTTGGTAGGAAACTACCCCTATCCCCCTCCGGGAAAACTCTTTCGCCTATAACCATTTTGGCTTAATAAAAAGCATGATCTATTACAAGGTGACGTTAAATTCGCGTCGCGGGCGAAAAACGTGAAATTAGGTGACGGTTTTCGAATGTTTTTTTTAGATTGCTCAACTCTGAATCATGAGTAATCAAGAGTAATCCTCGGATCCCACTATATGCTCAAGAATCTCGGTGACGACTAAAATGAATGAAAAAAAAGAAGATTTTTTTGGTAAATGAAAATAAATCAGATAATGATATTTCGCGAAGGAAATAAAATACAAACCTCGCATGTCGATAAAATCGTGTTAAGACTTTCTCTATCATTTATAAATTATATGTACTGGCACCAGATGGATTTAGTTTTTATCAAAATTTTAATGGCATCGAATCATTCAATTTTGGAATTATCACTTTTATGTCGCCATAAGAGCGAAAAAAGTAGAATATTATATAATGGCATTTCTATTGAAATATATATCTATAATATAATTGTTTAATATCATTTATGCGTGCTGAAAGCAATTAGGATCCTTATGTTGCGAAATTTAAAGAGGTGTCTTCTTTAAATTCATATTTTATTATATATCGAATTGCCATTTTAGTCTAAGATTTATGACTCAAAGAGCGCCATCCTTTCTTTTGCTCAACCTACGCCAGCATTATCTTCATCGTGTAATTGTGCAATTGATATCATTAAAAGCGAATTTTTGCGTGAAAAGAAGATATTAATTGTGGGTTAAACAATCAAATGTGGGTTTCGGTTTCGGTTTTGAGCTTTTATTCACAAGTTTTATTTTTCTTGCATATACGAGGCCGGTATGCGATGATACGATATCATTATCATATCCAGATTGAAGTATATTCCCGTCGTTTTTTAAGGAGACGTTCATTATATTTCCATTATTGTTTTGGTAACACACTTAGTTCAAATCATTGATTTCAAAAATACACAATAATTGTTTCAACCAAGTTATCCAGTATCCACTAAATAAGGATTTTAAAACGTTTTTTTAACAGTATTGTAATTCATTATGCTAAAAATGTGATTTTCTACTTATTTTTCTAAAATACAGTGTCATTTTTTACAACAAGGCACGTCATAAGTACGTCATAATTTCGTTGAAGGAACGCAAAGGACAACAATTTTTCTATACATACCGTATACACGTGTTGGCCAGCAACCACAATAGGATTATCAACACCCTTGATATCGCTTTCGAATCTTATTCTATTGGATTCTAGAAAATGCCCACTGGTCTGCTTCCCGGCTCCAAGGCAATCGTCCAATGGGTTGGTCCTGTGTATGTAAATCGAACCACATACCTGACATATATACAAACAAAAAGATAGCAGAATACGATAAAAAAGAGAGTAACGAATACAGAATTGCTGGACGTGCTTTTTAGTCTGGGGTCGGATCAACATCCTTCTTACAATCGACATCGACGCGACGTCGGCATTACGTCCCTTATATGTTTGTGTGAAATTGAACGTCCGCAAAACGTCCATATTGGCCAACTTAGAATATTTTGTGGGTTTCAGAAGGCGTCATGCAGTGAGAGGAATGTATGCTTTAATATGTGCTTAAAGTATATACAAATTACTAGGACCTAAGATTATGCCTTTTAGACGCGCGTGACATAAGTTGTCAACTTAGAATATTTTGTCAGAAGGCGTCATGCAGTGAGAGGAATGTATGCTTTAATATGTGCTTAAAGTATATACAAATTACTAGGACCTAAGATAAAGATATTTTTCTAGAATATGGCCAAGTTTTATCAAAATCGATGCACATTTATTATGAATTATTGACGATTAAATTCAAATATAATGCAAACGGCATGACAACTTATGTCACGCGCTTCTATTCCTGAATAGCAATTCACATAGAACGTGGTATTGTTTCATTACATTGACGTTAGTTAGCCATTTCCAATTAAATTAATGTGGTTAATATTTGCAATATCATAGATAATTGTGTTTATATGTTGTTGGTCTTATATATAGTTTACAGAATTTCAATATGTTTTGTTTATTTACCCAGGTAGCTTCTGGATGCAGAATTCGAACTCTGGATCGCAGTTGGAAAATAGATCACAATCTTGTCCGTTTTGGTCTTTATTGCGACTGCAACACAATAAATGATCAAAAGAAAGCATGGATATTCGAAATTGATACGGTCAAAATATTAAGACAGATGGTTTGCATTTGCAATATTTCGAAACAATTCACTGCTTTATTGCGTATGAACATTGATAATTTGAATTTCAAGAATTCATAACATTAATATTTATCCGTTAGAGCCTGGCCGCATTGAAAGCTTTATCTTGCATTTTCTTCTAACAAACCCTATTTCCCAATGTTTTCCTCATGTGTAACGAGAAGAAGCGACCTAACCGCTCGTTGCTTTTTTAAAAGAATGTCCAATTGTCTGTTTTCCATAAGAAGTTCATTCAGAGGCAAGGTTTTAAGGCAAGGTTCTAATGTGAGTAATCCTTTATACTTGTAGGATTAGATATGTAGGGTTACATACAATATTCTCTATTTAGCAAAACAATAGATATATAAATAGCATCACCTATTAAATTTCTCTAGATCCAGTCGCACGGTGTAGGTTCCTTGTGCTGCATTGACCTGTTGTTAAATTGTAAAAAGTTTGTTGAGTGGAGAATATGAGCTGCAAAAATAGCCATGTGTCTATTGCAGTAAAAAGAAATGCTATTTTTTCTATACACCTTTTTATCAATTGTGCATGAGAGTATTTAAACCAATCACTTGGTTTTAAATGGAAACCCGCTTGGCTTGCGATTGAAATTAAATAACAAAGAAAAGGATACATTGCACGCAGACGACTTAGACGCTTTGAGTACCGAATAACTTTGCTTAAAAGTCTGAGAGGTGAATAAAATAACGAAAAAGAAAATAGAAAAAGAAATGCACATATCAATGGTCGATTAATTGTTGAAAATAATTGTTTAATTGAGATTTATGTTTTAATTTCTTATACGGAATACACTTACCTCTACAAAGAACAGAATAAAGACTACTAACAAGCATTGAAAATCCATATCAGATTCAGAGAAATAAAATTAGCAACAGATCAGCAAATACTATTACATTTAACTATAGTTTTGAAATACAATTAGAAAGTTTCTGAACAGGGCGTATAAATGATTCGTCACAAAAGCAACTATTTATAAGACTTTTATAAAGAAACATTAAATAAATAATAAGACATATAGTCGACCAATGAAAACAGGTTAGCTATAAAAAGCGTCAACAACTATATATGGTATACAGTTGATACCACTCATAATTTTACCAGAGTAATAAACTTCATTCGTATCAAAATGTCAGCTTATTTGTTTATTTATTATCTAATATTTGTTCACGTATAAAAATAATCATTTTCAAGAGTACTTTTATTAAAATAGCAATTTTATTAAGCATGCTGACATAACTTCATATTACTGGATGTGTGTGATCATTAGTTCATAAAATGAGTCGCTTTGGTTTGAATACTTTGTTCGAGTAGAGCAGATTTATAAAATATTTTAATTTTAGTATAGTTCAATATTATGGTACAGAAGAAAATATGTTCAATACGTAACATTATTTTTTTTTCATTTTATGGGTGTTCATATTATATTACACAGTTTTATTTTTTAAAGTAATAGTATGCTTTTGAGAAGGACGAATGGTATTGCTCTGCTTGTACCGTATTTCATTCGTGACATAGTGACTGTGGGCCTCCAGAGTCGTCTAAATGTCTTTAGTATATCTTCCCTTATCTCTCCTGTGAATCATATCCTTTCTAAGTTCAAAAAACATTCTAGGCATTTTGAAGTATTAGTAAATGACAGCGTGCAGTAATTCACTCTAATATTTTCTATATCGATTTTTTGTATATTCGTTTATTCGGTTCAATCGTTTATTCGGTTAGTTGTTTATTTGTAGCAAAATATTTGTTTTTTATTTATCATTTATTTGTATTAAACATTTACTGTTCATTTGTTTCAGATGTCAAAATAGGACTGGGCCTAACTATATAAACAGTTTGTTAAGACCTGATCGATCAACGTTTATGGGCGCGGTCCCTTGACGTGAAGCTCCACCAGTTTCGTTTCGTTTTTGTTCCACTGTTTTCTTTATTTGAACTCAACGTGCTTCTAAAAAGTACTTCATGATCATAGGGAGACAATCTAAGCTAACAAGATGGAGCTTCACGTAATACAGCCGCGCCCTATAATTTATGTTGGCTTAATTCCAAGTAGTGCATACTAAAATGTACGTACAAACACACTTTGCCAATACATTTTAGCATTCACCGTTTGGAAAATAAAATTATAGATTAAGGACAGTTAATGTCTTATTTAAATCATTCCATTATATTTCTATATATTGATTTTATATTCTAAAGACATTATTGTAAAAAAAAAACGATAACCTATACGTTTTAAAACATATACTTATCCACAAACAACGCAAATAATTTGCCGCCACAACACGTATTTAATTCAATTCCTGATATCTTTATGATTAGTTAAAATTCCATTTGTATTCATATTTCTTTATTTTTGATTATGAATTGTAAGCTTAGTTGCCCAAAGTCCTCGGTCAAATCCATTAATTAAAGCATCGTTCTTCGAGTGCGCTTCGGAACTTGCAATATGTTTTTAATAGGCTAACCTACTTTATCCTCAACTAACTGGCTTACCTAATTTGTTTTAAGGTTTATACAGTTGGTGTTCATTTGAATCACAAAATCCTGCCTTGTCGGCGTGGCACCGCACATGCAATCCACTATCTTACCAAATTATGACAAAGAGCATTATATGTTAATGATGTTAATTATAAGTGTCTTTTTTGCGACATGTATTATGTCGTATCTGGTCTTATTAAAAGTTTATTTCTCAAAGGAAAAATCATATCGCTTGCTGAGGCCAATACGCCATTACCTACCTTTTGACCTTTTAACTATTTCTAGTTTCAGTTTACTGCATAGTTAGTCTTACAACCGGCCATGCGTGCTCTACGGGCTATCTACAGGTTTGTTTGCCCGTAGACTGTCCGTACGTGCCTCGAAGTAGAAAACGTATTTGCAATTTTTTGCTGCGGGTGCCTTTCGATCACAGAATCAAAGACTGCCCGCTGGAAACACGCACAGAGTGCGCAATGGGACCGTGCGAGTCCTGTACTTGAATGACTGAAACGCTACGTGCTTTGCGGGGCTGCTGCAATCAGCATATTTTTCTAAACTGCGGGGCCCGTACGGGAAAATATTTTGAGTTACCACATTTAGATATCGTGTATCATTAATTGCAATGGATATGTGGTAGCCTGCTTTGTTTGTAACAAAATGTAATTTCTCGGTACATCATTCTTATTAATCTCCATAAAGACACTAATTTAAGCATAAAACCTATTGAAACAATAAAATGTACAATTGATAATCTAATTTCAAAAAAAAATATTGTTCTTTTTATAAAATGCTGTTTCAATATTTGTAGATGAATGAGCTCATTTTGCTCATCTAGAAAGCTAGCATATGGAGAGGAACACTTTAATGAAAAACGCCTCGTGGGAAACACTTCGTTGGGTGCGATTCGAATACAGTCTATATTTTGCTAATAAGAAAAACTGCTGCGGTTATGCAGAGATCGTTTGGACAAATAATCAGTTTGAAACGTTAACAGTTCTTTTTCAGGTCGATATTGTTCTCCAAATAAATATATATATATATAATGTGAATATGGTAAAAGCACTGGAAGGTATTTTACTGGTGGTTAAATATGAACATTAGAATTTTGTTGTTGGAGTGTGTTTTAAGGGCATCTCATTTTACGTGGCAATATGTATATGAGTATTGTTAAATGGAACATGTTATAGTTGTTTTGTCAAAATATAAGATCAACCTTGAGATTGAACATATGTTGGCTGTGCTAAAATGATAGGGGATGTCTAGACATTGTTGCAATCACATTTACTATATAGTAAATCATCCAGGGTGCTTATTTAGTCCAAATGGTCTAGCTGTTTAAGACAAAGGGCTAATACTAAAACCATATATATCAATTAATGAAGTTAAAGTTCATGAATATACAGACGTCTAAATATGCATCTTGCGATGTTTCTCTACACGCTTGCATTGTTCAAGGTATTTGTGATTTAATTTCATTATCTTTGGCTAAAAACAAATATTTTAACAAGGTTTTATCACCAATGAGTTAGAATAATATTGATTGCGATAAACTAATTTTGTCGTATACTTAGGTTCTTATTTGGTCTTGTACTGCCCTCAAAACCTCTCTTTTTATACTTAATATATATCTGTATGTTTGTTTAAAAATAATAATCTTTTAAACAAATAGGTGATTGGGGTATTCGGAAATGACCATGTGAATGACAAAAGTAAGTATCTATTTTTGCGGAAATTATCGATATTTAATTATGTATTAGTAAAGAAACGCTGAACATAGTGATTAATTATATCATATTTAAATCTTGCGTTTAAAAGAATATGAATTCAAAAATGTAAAAAGCTACTAAAATATTGTATGTGAAATACTTTTTATATTGCAAAGTTATTTATAGATTAATGTAAATGATGCAAAAGATTATTTTGAATATTTTACGTAACATTATCCTAAAGATATTAAATCCGTTTGATTGAAAGCTTCTGAGCATAAATGTCTATGAAATGGGTTGGAATTCATATTTTCTTTGTTTTATTTTATTTCATACACTCAAACCAGCTGACCTTTTAATATTTGGGCGGAGAAATGTTGTCAATAAGTCAATAGTCTGCGAAATTATTAGTTTTTTCTTAAATACTTTTAACCTACTAAAACTAAAAGTTTACATTTTTAGGAATAAGTCAACAAATTAAGAATTAGAATGTTAAACTATACAAATTACACCAAAGACATGTTAAGGTAAATATGAAGCGCACTTAATAGACTAGTTAATGAGTTGTAAACACTGTTGAGAAAACGTACTCTCAACGGAATTGGATAGCCAATGTTGACCTCAATAAAATATCAGTATTGATAATCAAGTGACGATGAGAGCAAGAAAAATGAAGGTTAAACTATTCTCAGTAGCTACCACGTTAAGCAGTAAATGTTGATAAATAGTATGGTTATGATATAGAAAAAATGATACGATATATAGATAAAGTGCTTCTGTTATATTATTATACGCTCTCTTTTTTAATTTAAAGCAAGACAAATTTGTAAGACCCTATAATGAAGCACATGCTATTTTTGGTTTATACAAGAGGAAAATATAATCTTTTTTTCTCAATATATTTTGGACCTCTTAATATATTTATTTGAATGATAGCTTGTTGAAAATGTTATTATACATATATGATCGATAATTGCATTCCATATGACCGTTTGCAGACCTGGTGGAAGTTGTAAAAGAGTTGAAAAAAGAGGTTGAGACTCTAAAAGCTCACTATCAACGCTGTGAATCTAATCAAAGTATGAAATACACATGGAACTTTGTATCTGAGCCACTAACGCCATATTTTTCACTTTGAGAACATGTATTCCTTCCGTTTGAGTATAATATTTTGCCATATCCATACATATCATAGGTTATCAAGCGAGTAATATTTAGAAATAATCAACTTGTTGTATAATTGATAATTGAAAATTGAGTGATACGTGCTTTTAATATCCATACGAGGGGAAAGGGTGGCCCAATTTTCCATTCTTGCGGCGAGTTGTTAATGGTGATTTTCAAAAAATAATAAAAACTATTCTTATAGTGTTTTAGGTAAAACTTATTGCATTGTATTTACAAATGAATGATCTCCCTTCTGTGAAAGTTTGACATGCATAGATTTATTTTTGAATTTTTCGTTCTTAAATGATTACCAATTCATGCCAAAACCGGCTCAATTTTTAATTATCAATTCTATGTGTTTCAATTCATGAGCACAAACCTATCACGTAACATTAGGATCAGATACCATGCGACCTTGTTATTTTGTTGCGGACCCTCGTGTTATATGATGAGCATGTGCTCATAAATAATAATACATACATCGGTTGAATTATTTTTAATTTATAGTTAATTGATTCACCCATGACTTGTATAAATGTAGCAGAAACCCTACCCTGTAGAGTTATAAATACATATTCTCAAAACTCAAAAGATAGGTTTCCAGTGGCTCAAATACCAAGTTCCATTTCCATTTTTTACATTTTGTTTCCAGTCTCTTTGTGCTCATGATTTTTGATAATGTACAATACCTGAAGTCGTTTTAAGTACTTGGTCAACTCCATTTATGAAAATGTTGTTTATTTTACAATATTATGATTAAATGGTTTACCTCGTACTTTATCCTGCACGTATTAAAACTTTACTTTTCAGTGTAGCATTGATATAAGAAAACAACTTTTAAAATAAACTTAATAAAGATTTATGGTTATAATATATAGGATTTAAGTTATATATTATTCTATCCACGGTCCATCAATCAATTCTGATATATATATAATACTTATATGATTACCATATATATCATTTCATATTTCAATAATTCTTTATTTATCTTTTCAAGAAGATGTGAATGCCATTGCTTTTCATGCGCAACGAAATAATGTTCTTCTTGTGTACCAAGGGGAAATCGTGAAATACAATAATGTAAGAGTCAATATTGGAGATCATTATGATCCTGAGACTGGTGTATTCACTGCACCTGTTCATGGAATCTACTTGTTTTCGCTTGACGTTCGACCTCTCAATGGTGACTGCATTACAATGTGAGGAAAATGAAATTTCGTAGCAAGTTTAAATACTATATCTATGCTCATAATATGTTATATTCGTTAACAAAATATACACATTTGCCGTTATGAAGATAAAATGATATCCACCAAATGTCAAAATTATTTTCAACAACCAAATATGTATATGGCGAATGCTTCTAATGAGACCATGTTGAGTAGATAGGAAAGGTGTGTTCTGGGACATCTCCGGTATCATCGCTCAATACATAAATCCGGTATCATCGCTCACCAATAATAACACTCACTAAACAAATACGGTATTATCGCTCACTACACGAATCTGTAATTATCGCTCACTAAAAAACTTTTTTTTTTCGTTTATTCCGATTTTTTGGGGATGAGCGATAATACCGTATTTGTGTAGTGAGAGGTGATACCGGATTTATCTAGTGAACTATAAAACTCTAAAAACTACCTGTTAGTTTTATATGTTTATCTAAAGATTATATTCTAATAGAAATCCGACCAAGTATCGTGCTTTATCCTTGGATGAAGGACGAAGATTTTGATATCTATTAGATAATCAAAAGACCAAACTAAAAAAACATGTAGGTAGCGGGCTAATCCCGGGATAATCTCGGGCACCAGCGTCCCACC
>LQRL01000695.1:0-11580 GCA_001703475.1 Hydroides elegans
GGAAGTGGTCAAATTGGCCAAAATAGCCCAAAATAGTGGTTTTTCAAGACTTGAGCTTGTACGGGCTAGAACTTTTGAACGAAAGGTCTTATAGAGACTTTGTTATAGGCTCAAATGAAAGGTCCTGGTCCATAGATGTGCCTTTTGATCATTTCGGTCAAAACCACCCCACCGGAAGTGGTAAAATTGGCCAAAATAGCCCAAAATAGCGGTTTTCAAGACATGAGCTTGTACGAGCTAGAACCTTTGCACGGAAGGTCATAGAGACTTGGTTATAGGCTCAAATGAAAGGTCTTGGTCTGTAGATGTGCTTTTTGAGTTGTAAAATTGGCCAAAAATAGCGGTTTTCATAGAAAATATATTTAAAATCTACAAAAACCCATACCCCTTCGAGTTTGGGGGCGGTTGGGGCCTGTTCGTGTTTCACAAATACTTCCTTGTTTAAACATACTATGAGTTTGTACGGCCTAGAACCTGTTAGAAGGAGCAAAAAGGGGTGTTGTTTTGTGTTCTGTGGAAAGCTCTTGACGTGCATATGTGCCTTTTGATGGTTTCGACCAAATTCGGTTACTCGTAACTTTCGGTGTCGAATTTGACCGAAATTGTTTAGATGCCGAATTTCAGATAAACATGAGTTTATATGGGCTAGAACTTTTGAATAAAGAATTATAGAGGTATATCATACCGGCATATACTCTATTGAAAGCTCTTGATTAAAAAAATGCCTTTGGGTGATCTTGAGGTATTTGGTCTTTGGGTAATTAGAAATAATCTTTTTAACGTGAAGTGAGTATAAACGGGTGAAATATGTATATTATCTCCCAATTTCCATGCCCACTTCGAATCGGGGCATATCGTGCGATTGTGTATCATCGTGAAATCGCTTTTTCTCAATTTATTTCATTTTATTTTTTTTATTTCAGGAAACGGAAGAAATGAACA
This sequence comes from Hydroides elegans, assembly GCA_001703475.1. Taxonomy (NCBI): domain Eukaryota; kingdom Metazoa; phylum Annelida; class Polychaeta; order Sabellida; family Serpulidae; genus Hydroides; species Hydroides elegans. The sequence continues at coordinate 943 of LQRL01000695.1, forward strand.
GATATAGCTGAAATGGGTGGAAACCATTCACACAACCAAAAATGTACATTCGATACCCTCACAAAACTTCAAAAGCAGAGTGAGCAATTACTATTCCTTTTATATATTGTAATGTTTTATTAAAAAGTAAATTATTGTTCGGTTTATATGCCTATTTCATTTTGCCGTCATATGTTCCATGACCACTTTGCATTCAATGTATTTAATTATTTTTAGTACAAATGTAGTTCAATGTGATTGTTGTTTTTCACTGAATATTTCTTATTTGTTTGAGGGCTTCGAAAAACTAAAGTTTCATTATATTGAAATAGTACATAAAATTTGTTTTCATAATTTTTATTTCTGCAAAAACAGTTTGAATGCGTAGATAAATATTTATGCTATGGTAATAAGATATATTTTCTTCTCATCAGGCAAGATCACAGGGAATCCCATTGTATCTGCGCCACAAAAGTTTAAATGAATGTTGATATATTGAAAATTAACGTAGACCTATGCGAAAAAAATAGTTACGTTTGAATAGGTTAGTCAGGCTTTGGTTGAAAGTTTTGCATTCTAAAGAATACACAGACCTATTTGTCATTAAAATTGTAGCATATTTAGCACAACTCAAATATATTAAAATTTATCAATACCGTGACTTTTCAACACTATTGTGTTTTGATAACCATGACTCCAAATATTGTTCAATTCTTAGAAATATTGTTACTATTCAACTACAGCTTGTTATGATCAACATTAAAGCTTCACACTAAAGCTTAACAACGATTTTAGCGGCTAATCGAAACGCTGCAGAAGATAACCCGTGAAATGCGAATGTCCCTCTTGCGAACCAATCATTCGTCCATCGCCCGCTCGCACCCAGACAACTTGGCCCACGTGACACTCAACCACAACGGTTGCGCCTGCGTGCAAATCTAGGTCACTATCTTGTGAGTCGTCGGCAAAAGCGATGATGAGTACCTGAGAGACAAAGTGTTTATATGTGAGATGCGTGGTTAAGAAAAAAAAGTTTTTATTGTAAAGAATAAAAATGCCATAAACGAATTCCTGTGCACTTTATAATAAGTCAAACATAAAGCGAGTGGTGCATGACCTTTGTTAAGAGCTATATATATTGCTGCCGAGAAACATTTATCTGCGAAACAAAAATCATTGAAACAGATAATATACATAATTAATTCTAGTTATGAATATATAGTACTATAATAGTACTATCATAATAGCTTTGCTATATCATGTTGTTGCAACTTTTCAATTTTCGAGTGTTCTTGAATCGAATTGCATTGTCATGGTTTAGTTTTGTTTTCTTTTTGTGTCCCCTTTAAATGTAAAAATACTTTATACACGAAAATACCAAAATTTTAAAAATACAAACAACACATAAACCTCATCGTCGCCCTTGGTGATGCCACAGAACGCATGATTGCCATGACCACTGTAACAGTGGACTGCGAACACATAGACGCCATTGTAGGGACATCGGAAGGTGCTTGTTTCCGGGTTGTAGTGTTGGCCGAAGTTGCTTCGTATGCCGTCAAATATAACGGTTTGGCCGTCGGCGTAACTGCGCGTTTCTGTGGCGTAGGCGGTGAAACCTACGGCTCGTGAAGCGCCCGTTACGTCTGTAATGCATATCGATTATATGTTTTTTGGGAAAAAATGCTTAGTCTATTTATTACTAAGGCCGTCGAATATGATGGTTTGGCCGTTGGGTGGTTCAATTGCAGAGGATGTGAAGCCAACGGCTCGTGAACCACTTGTTACAGCTGCAATGTATGTGGATTATATATAATTGGGATTTTATGCTTTATTCATTAATTGCTCAGACATGAATATTACGGTTTAGCCGTCGGCGAACTGCGTGTTTCTGTGGCGTATGCTGTGAAGCCGACGGCTTGACCGCTTGATACAGCTGCAATGCATGTTGATTATATGCTATTGGAATTTCATGCTTAATTAATTAATTGCTAAGGACGTCAAATATTACGATTTGGCTGTCCGCATAGCTGCGCGTTTCTGTGACGTAGTTTGTGAGGCCGACGGCTGGTGAAGTGCTCCGTATATCTGCAACGCATGGGATTATATATAATTGGGATTTCATGCATAGGTCATGCATTACGAAGGCCGTCGAATGTAATGGTTTGGCCGTCGGCGTAGCTGCGTGTTTCTGTGGCGAAGGCGGTGAAGCCGACGGGTCGTAAAGCGCTCCCTACATCTGCAATGAATGTGGATTTATTATGTTATTTGTAGTTCATGCTTAGTTCATTCATTTTGAAGGTCGTCGAATATTACGGTTTGGCCGTCGGGATAGCTGCGTGTTCCCTTGACGAAGGCTGTGAAGCCTACGGCTTGACTACCCTTAACATCTGCAATGCATGTGGTTTAAATGCTATTGTAATTTCATGCTTAATTTATTAATTGCTAAGGACGTCAACTATTACGATTTGGCTGTCCGCATAGCTGCGCGTTTCTGTGACGTAGGCTGTGATCAAGATTTTATTCCATTTTTGGCTCAGCCGATAAATTTTAGCCAGTGGAAATTGTTTAAGTTATAGATTTGATTAATTGTTTAAGTTATAGATTCGATTACTTCAACCGCTCGTTATATTTGCGATGCATGTGATATATATATTTTATTGGTACTTCATGCTTAGTTCATAAAATGCTGAGCCGATAAACTTTAGGCATAGGGAATCGCTTATAGATCTGGTTAATTGATATTAAAAATAGTGTTTCTAAAAATATGCTTGAAATGGTTAGGGGATAAACTTAAGTCATATGTAATCCCTATGGATTTCGTTTGCATGAAAACTAATATATATAAAAAACGACTTTGATGCAAATAGGTTAGTGAAAGAATGGAATGATATTTTACCTCGTTCGTGCAGATCATCTTTTGAAATGGATTCAATTGCTTTCCCTAAATCGTCTAACGCTTTTTCCACTTTCGCGATCTCATTCTTCACATTGTTTTTGAAATCCTCAAAGTCAAACCACTTGTCACGACTCTCAAGATATGACTTTGCTTCTGTAACAAAAAAAAAGGATTTTCAGTTGCAATCAGTCGTACCATAAGGCTCTTGATGCATCGTGGTTTTTAAACAGTCACTTTGCAAATCAGATTGTATTGAAAGACACACCATTTTATTTCTAAAGTTTAAAATAAAAATTATTACGATTTTACACACCTCATATTGACATTATTTAAAGAAAAGAAATAATATCTTACCGCGTTTTTGCAGATCGTCATTTTGCATCGAGTCCAATGCATTCTTAAATGAGTTAATTGAGTGTTTTCCTTGCTCAAGAGTATTTTGCAAAGTATGCCCTATATTCTCAAAGAAACTACGTCTCTCTGCTTCCTGTTTTGCTTCACTATCAACATGGCGATTTTGTGTTGGTCGAAACATCAATTCGAGTTGATCTTCGTTCATGTCATTTTGTGCCTCGTTTGAATCACGTGACACGACGACCTTGCGATTACTTCCGGTGACCTGGTTTCGCTCCAGATTTCGTTGAGCGATAATCTTCTCCAGACTGTAATCATAATGATCTTCAATAGGTGGTGTAGGTGCGTCGTTACCTATCCGCCATTGGTTCTGATTCTCGTTTGTTTCAAGATATCCGATTTCCTGGTTTTTCTCCAGATTCCGACGGGCCATCATCTTATCCAGACTGTAATCATAATAATCTTCAATAGGTGGTGTAGGTGCGTCATTACCTATCCGCCATTGGTCATCATTCTCTTTGGTTTCTGGATTGCTTAAGTTGTTATTGATTTCTTCGCTTGCGACACTTTGCTGAAAAACGTGTTCGATGAAAATAGGGTTATATTTAATGAGATATTTACTTTAAAATACAGTGGTAGCTTATTTTACGCTGCGATTTCTTTTTGAAATATGCATAGAACTCTTTGCATTTTCAATTATTCAGTTTGAAGACCCTTACTAAAACAGGTATAATCTAAGTTAGCTACCTAGATTCGTTACATTATGAATAAGTTAAAAGTACATTGGTGCTTTTCATGATTTTCATTAACTCTTAAATTTCCTGCATTATCATTTATTGAAAAGCAAATATTATTTACCCGAGTTTTCAAAATGCTAATAATAAGAAGCAGAAGAATTTTAGTTGTCGGCAACATGTTTCTGTATTCCTTGTATCGAATTTAGGTCTTGTTTGAAAGTCTGACTTGTTAAATGCTTTTAAGCCATTGTATTTATGATCCAGGCCACTAATTGATCTTTAATGATGATACTTGATTATTTGAAATGATACGGGACGTTAATGTGGGATATCATTAGGTTATATGCTCCACGTCATACATTATAGCAATTGCATGATAATTAAAATATCAAATGTAATTATACAACAATTATCTTACAATTAATTTTTTTCTGTCGATTTTCAAAACACTCACAAATAAATTAACTGACTTGAATTATTATGCAAGCTATAGTATTTTTTTTGTAAAGATAATATTTTAGGAGCGATCAAATAGGATCACTGATAACGAACTCGAAAAGTCATCATTTACAAGGTTTAAGGAGTTCCACCATAACCCGCACTGTATAGCTACCAAAAATACTTCATGAATTGCGTTTTCCTGAATAAAGAAACATATGTAAAAATAAAAATAAATGTTTTTCGTAAGCCGCTCAATGCCAAAAACAAGCAGGTGCATCGAAATTTGAAAAAAACATATTTGTCATAAAGCATTTTATCAAAACATTGCATCATTTCAATTAGATATAAAAGTGTGTATTATTTTTACAACATATTGAAAAGGTTTGTTTAATGAAATGTAAAGTAGTACTTTTGAAATTCGTATTTCCATTAGGCATGTTTTTTACTCAAAATTCGTCAGAGATATTGGGCCTACTCAAAATAGGCTAAAAACTGTTAGAAACGTCATGTTGTTATACTATTTCAAACTGACAAAAAACATAGTATTATACCGGTAGTACTTTAAGTGCATGACCAAATTGTTTATAACTTTGTAGAGATTTATCTTTTCAATTAAATATTTACATGTAGGTTTTGTTTTCATTCGATATAAATCGATTCTTTTGATTTCGAAACTCATATCCTGAAGATGTTAGATTTATCATTTAGTTTATAAAAAGGAGATCGACGAAACTAGTTAAACATGTGCTTAATATCAAATATTACCGGTATACCGTGTTTTCTGTCTTTGCAGCGTCCCTAGATGACTTCCAGATTCTACGTGCGATCGGAAAGGGCAGCTTCGGAAAGGTAAAAAAACAAACATGATTGTAATTACTTACTGTTTATATGCAAAATTATTAATTGAGATCGAGTTTGTAGCAGTGGCACTTAAAAAAACCAGAACAAGATTTTCTATGTCATCAAAAATTATATTAAAGAGTTTTTTGTTTGAAATATACTTTTTTAAGCTTTCTCGATAAAACATGAGAGACTTAATATACGCAGGTATGCATCGTGCAGCGCAAAACTAGCAAGAAAATGTACGCCATAAACAAGAGTATTTGACATGAAGACGTCATAATAATAAAAGAGATAACATCCATTGTATAATAACAACCCATTATGACGTTTCCTGAAGATGTACGCCATGAAGCACATCTTATCATTATGACGTCATAATTGTAATTGATCTTATTAATATATCGTCACATCACAGGTATGCATTGTTCAGCGCAAAATCAGCAAGAAGATGTATGCCATGAAGTATATGAACAAGAGCGCATACCATTATGACGTCATAATTAAAATATTATTTATTGCCCATTATTACGTTGCATCCAGGTATGCATCGTTCAGCGCAAAACCAACAAGAAGATGTACGCCATGAAGTATATGAACAAGAGCGCATACCATTATGACGTCATAATCAAAATTTTATTTATTGCCCATTATTACGTTGTATCCAGGTATGCATCGTTCAGCGCAAAACCAGCAAGAAGATGTACGCCATGAAGTACATGAACAAGAGCGCGTGTCTAGAGAAGGACGCTGTGCGCAATGTGCTCAGGGAAATTGAGTTGCTGCAGCGGCTCGAGCATCCGTTTTTGGTCAATCTGTGGTTCACATTCCAGGTAAGAGTCTATATTTTGCCATATTATAATAATGATTCATGTCTTGAGGGCAATACGTTGATTGCTCGACCCGAGGGCAAGGGGTAGGATGGGCCGACGTTTCTGTGAGTTGTTTTTACTTTTGACTTGAATATAAACGATTTAATAGAGGTCCCAAAACCCAAATTAAGATAAGTTTTAGAGAGATTTATATATATTTTATTTTAATTCCATTTTCTTTCCCCCTAGAACGAATAGGACGTTTTCAAGATGGTCGACCTCTTATATGTAGTATATGTATTTGCATATAAAAGCAAACCTACCTGTAGTACATGTATGAAACAATGTTTGTCCCTCAGCAAAGGATTAGCCATATCAAATCAAATGTATAAAACTCAACCTTTTCATTTCCCTTTTCTTTCCTCGCAGGACGAAGAAGACATGTTCATGGTGGTCGACCTTCTACTCGGAGGTGACCTGCGCTACCACATCCAACACGATCAGCATTTTGATGAACAACGTGTCACTATTTATATATGCGAAATCTTTTAAAATATATTTTTTATTTCATTTCCCTTTTCTTTGTCTTACAGGACGAAGAGGACATGTTTATGGTAGTCGACCTGTTGCTCGGAGGTGACCTTCGCTATCATATACAACACGATCAGCATTTTGACGAACAACGTGTCACTGTTTACATATGCGAGATTGCCATGGCACTCGATTATCTCAAAGCAAATGCCATTATTCATAGGTACGATTATTTCTTGTTAAAAAAAACTTATTCTGAGTTTAGATAAACCATAGACTATCTTATTGCTTCCAATGAACATTACCATGCTTAATGTTTTTATAAAAATGGCATAACTTACCTACAATGGATATGTGTGTATTACATTGGCGCTGTATCTTTCAAGGCTACGTCGCCCTTTTGAAAACATAATAGGTGAAAAGTAATCATGTAATCATTTATGAAATCACATTTTTATGGATGCCACATCCTTATACATGTATCAAGAAAAGTTTAATAATAGAGGGTTGTATTGTTTTTATTTCAGGGACGTAAAACCAGACAATATTCTTCTTGACGAAGAAGGTAAGCAGAAGCATTTTTAACTTGACACAATTTTATTAGATCCTGTGAATGAGCAAGAAATTATTTCCTTGATTTTGATTTAATCCGAAATTTGTTCTAATAATTTCTAATAATAATTTCTTAAGAAATATAAACGATACAAATAAGCGAGATTTGACAATATCCTAATTGTAAAAACAGACTACGTTTTTTCTCGTTCCAGGTCACGTGCACATCACGGATTTCAACGTGGCGGCCGTGGTCGGCGAAAATGAGATGGCGACGTCCATGTCTGGCACAAAACCATATATGGGTAAAAAACGGCAAATTGTCTTTATCGGTCTATTTCCATGTTTGTTGTGCCATCTAATTTTCAATTTCAAAAGCATTAGAAGAGAAAATCATAATCTTTGTTCACATGAATCCTAATTCTAATTATTCAACAAATTTCAATGCCAGTGTTTTAGAAACATTCTTTGTTAAGTTGGCTATGCAATAGACACCATCATTCTTTTAAGCTTATATTGGATTTTTCATATACCATGTTTAACACTTACTTTTGCGTAAAGATCCTTTTGATTATATATTCAAAAGCTTGGTCAATGTCCTTGACTGTCCTGTTTAGCGAAATCCCTTTCTATGCATTTCTTTTGAAGTGTTCGCCTGCCCACTTGATGAGGTGTCCTGGCAAAATGACCCAATGCAATTTTTTTGTTCGTTTCGGGTTCAACAAAACCTGACTATCTTTTCTTACATCAATAGCACCAGAAGTTTTCGCCTGCGCACTCGACAAGTGTCCTGGCTACTCCTTCGCCGTAAAACAAAATATAGCATTATTTCAGAATAACTATAAAAATAGTACGTTTTGCGTTCAAATTATCACCATATTATCTTCGGTTAAATCCCTAGCACCGGAAGTGTTCGCCTGCGCGCTTGACGAGTGTCCCGGCTACTCGTTCGGCGTCGACTGGTGGTCGCTGGGTATCTGCGCTTACGAGATGTTACGAGGACGGCGACCGTATGAAATCCACTCAGCGAGCGCACCTGCCGATCTCAAGCACCTGTTTGCAACGACGGCGCCCAGTTATCCTTCCGCATGGCAGCGTGGCATGGTCAGCCTGCTACAACAGGTGTTTATTAAGGCTTCCATCATCATTATTATTCCATCAAACTACACTTGGTGGACCAAATGTATTCATACATGTCGAATAAAGTTTTATCACTCAATTCAAATTATAATCGTAAACAATAAATTTCGTGTGTCTTAGATTCCTACTAGTTATTCGTAGACAAACTTCATAATTTTGCAGAATATCATGATTTTTTTTAGGTTTAAACTTTTACCAAATAATTTCTATTATTATTTCAGTTATTAACGCTCGACCCCAAAGAACGGTTGCAAAGTGTGGACTCGTTACGTCAGCACCCCTACTTATGTGATATTAATTTCGATACCGTGCTTCAAAAAGGACTCAAACCATCATTCATACCAAAAGTAAGTTAAAACTGCCAACATTGTTTATAAAGTCATATTTTGTTCAATATGAAAATTGCCTCAACGAAAATGTGTCTGTCTCTTGTTTGTTAAAAGCGTGACATGTTATTGAAGATCAAGTGAAAATGGCTAAAACTATGATTACTACATAAATTAGGACTTGAAATGTAGTCTCTATCTGCAAACTTAGTTGCTACGTACCAAAATAATTGAGATCCGGCAATTCTTTGCTAATTAAATGATATTATTTATTCGATAATATATACATATTGCCGTATGCTTAGTTTTCTGCACGATTAGTGTCATATAAGCGTTTCAGTTATTTAGTTATGATACAGTTTCTAAATAAATATTGTATTGAATGTTTATAAATATAAAATCCCATTTTTTAGAAAGACCATTTGAACTGTGACCCGACGTATGAACTAGAGGAAATGATCATCGAATCGAAACCGTTGCACAAAAAGAAGAAGCGCCTGGCAAAACAGAACTCGCGCAAACTCAAAGATCAGGCATCATTGGTAAATGTATGCGCCATATATTTTGTGTTGACTTGATTTAGAAAATTACGGTAACAATGGTTGTGATCTTTACGGTAAAAATGAACGTGATCATGATCACCTCAGTTTTGTAGCATTTCGAATTGCTAATTAAACACCCTGAGTCATGTTAAAATGAACTGGAATGTATATTTCATTTTTATCTGAAAATTTCATTTTGCGATCTGTAATCATTCGTTTAGATCATTGCGAATTGAAATCACTTACAATTATATCAATTATAACAATGTTTGAAATATGATAATGCATACTTTAGTCAATCTGACATGATTTATGTAAACTTCGTTTTATCATGAATTGTTTCGATGGATATTTATCTGGAATTTATCTTGAAAAAAAATCTATATTATACAGGAAAACGATCCGATGGCGAGTCACATGGAATCTATCAGCAAAGAATTCGAGCCTTATATGTATAATCGTGAATAGTAAGTTTGTCTTAAAGTTTTTTTTTTTATAATTTTATCTTAATTTGATATGAAATCATCATCTATCAAAAAATCATACCGATTAAGATAGATGATAGAGTAGTCTAGATCAGATCAAATAATCGCAAATAAATAAGGAAGTTATGATTATATCTCTTATAAACTTCGATTTTGTTTTGAAAAACAACATAAAAAAATAGTTTAATATTGCAATGCCTTTATTTGAATAAACATGTAATAAAATCAACTATGATTCTATTACTTTTTCAGTCAAAACTGGTTGAAGACACAACCACCAGAACCAAATGAAGCACCGACAGACACTAACAACTCAGAGACCAAACCTGAAGAGAGCTAGCAAACTGATTAATTTCAATAGAGATTTCTATTTATTTTTGTCGATACATGGACAGTGGCTATTTTCCTTTAATTTGTTGCAAGGGAAAAACGCAATATTTAATATGTGTGTTATATGACGAATCAACTTAGGGATTCTCAATATCTGATCACCTGCTTTAGTTTATATAAGATTAATAGTTTTGTAAACGTTTATTTATAGATGTAAATGTTTATAAGCATAATGCAGCTGATGTATAAGAATTCCATTGTCCATCTAACTTAAGAAATCGTCTACATGGCATTGGCTTTGTTTTGTGAATGTATCAATCTAGAAAGGAAATATTATCCGTGGGTAGTCCATAAATTAACTAATCTGCATAAGGCATCTGGTTTCACGGTTGGGTGTCCATCCGTCCTTCGCACACAGGTTTAAGGTAAACAAAAATTGTGATTAAAACTGTTTAAAACTATCACTTTTGCAATCAATTAAACATGGTTTGGAATTCTTCCGCATCTGATCGATTCATATATTTTTTTTTCTTTAAGACAAAATTAAGACATATTCAATGACTGAAAATCATTTTTAGCCCCCAGCCAACCAATTTGGCTGAGGGCTATTGCTATCCCCCAGTCCGTCTGTCCGTCCGTCCGTCCGTCTGTCCGTCTGTCCGTCTGTCCG
>LQRL01000707.1:0-10617 GCA_001703475.1 Hydroides elegans
TTCGTCCTTTAGAGCATCTAGTTTACAGAGGATTTCATTCGTTGGATTATTCTCAGCATTTTGTTTTTTCAGATTTTTAATCTCGGCACACATATTTGATTCATCAATATTAGTAATATCTATTGGAGGTATATTTTGTAGGTCCCTTGCAACGTAAAGGGGCACTTGATCCAAAGGACATTTAGTCAACATGTCAAGCATATCTTCAACGTTTTTACGCTTCTTATCGTTTCCTTGCCTTCGTTTGAATCTTTGACCCGTATGATTTGGGCATGTGTCGTGTAACAACAGCTTGGCAGCTTCAATAACATTATCCGAGTAAAAGTCGGCGACAATTTTGATCAGGTGATACTGCGGTATCAAGTCGCATTTGTTGTTTAAATATGTAAGAACTTCATTAATGATGGGTCCAACACTGCATTGAACAATCTGGTCTTTCAGTTTGCGATTCGTAGGGCTCGATTTATCATCATCATCCACAATGGGGATGGAAGTTACAAGATCAGTATTGCTGTTAGAACCGTCATAGTCCGACTCTGCTCCTTGCGAGGATCCTGGCATTGTGACCTCTATGTCTGAGGGATCCGAGGGTTTCACTCTTGAATTGTTCAAAGCTTTCAACTGCCTCCTATTTACATCATAACATTCATCACATCTCAGGTCATCCGTATTCCTGAGTACAACAGTGGTTTTTTTTCACATTGCACACACAACAAGTCTGAAATCGAGAGTTCACTGTTGACCTTTGCGATTTATGTCTTGTAAGATCCGTTGCACTGTGAAATGCATCTTCTTTTCCCATATCTTCATGTACTCAAAGGAGAAACCAATGACTATCTAAATGTTAATATTTATCGAAAAAACTAATAATAATGATAATGTTTTCGGGGTTGCTAGGCTGCTCAATTTTATTTAACTCGATCAAATATTTGTTTACAAATGTTATTTCCGGTACAAAAAATATCAAAAGTGTCTTTAAATATTATTCTTTGTAATAGCACTAAAGTATCCAACTTATGTTTTCAGATTCCGAAGGTTTTTTAGATAAAATAACATTTTCACTTTATCCATTGTTGCATCACGACGACCTTGACCTCATAAAACATTAACTCATTAAACATTAATCATCTTTAGTGCTTCATGGTTAGAAGTTTCTCTAACTCTTAAGTTTTTATAATGCTATGTCTTTTTTTCAATTTCTTATTATTTTGTTGAGACATGAAACTTATTTTATATGCAATTTTCCCACAGGCTTCGGTCTATGATTGTTTCGAATTACCAGGGACGTATATTTCTGGGTTTGAAATTTAGAGTTAAATCACCGCAAAAATCTTAATATGCACCGACTTAATTTTATCTTTAAAAACATCGCCTATTTAAGTGTACATTGGATATCATAAACATTGCATCATAAATAGAATCCCCACTCAACCACATGAGCTTACTGTATATTCCCCGTTTATTATTTGTAATCTACTTGACGTATTCTACAATCACTGAAATCTCTTACGTTTTCATTTTAAAAAAAACTTATGCTTAATTAAAACTCAACCCATCTAAAACCAACCATCCAATACCCTCCCATAGGACGTTGCAAACTTAACAACAAATTACACACAGAAAAGGATGACATTCTATGTCTCACCTACCTAGCAATAATCCATTTCATCCAATCATCAGATATCGTCATATTCAATTGATAGCGGTAACCTGTTACATATTAGTACTGAAGTGTCAGCAGTAACGTGTTAACATTTGAATACCGATTAACGTGTTAATCTTAAAAAAAAAACATATATTAGATCCCCATATATACAACATATTTCACTAAATCAAAAGCAGACGATCAATCAGACGATCGGTACAATTCTTATATCATCACCCGTATTTAGCTATATCTTGGTTATCATATATCAAAATTAAAATAAAAAAATGTCCAAATCAATATCCAAATTATAATAGGAACTATATCCAAAAATTGAAAATTAAAAACCAACACTAAAAATAAAGCCGCTTACTGAATGAGAGCATTTGCAATGTTTACAATCCTAACTCATTTTACGGTATGCTAATGAGCAATCGAGCAGCCAATGACAACACACCCAATCCAACCTTTGTTTTTATATATACCCGTTTTCCTGAGTAGTTCTCAAGTCATTAAGCGGCCTCAAAAATGTTATTGATTAAACAGTTTGGGCCTATTGCTTTAATTTGATTAAAAGTATGTTTGGAGATTGAGGATAACACTAAAGAGCAACCACAATGAACATTGCGCAAATAACAAATACAAGAAAATCAACGTGCCTAAGGTGGATTACCAAAATGGTCATCCCGAAAATAAATTTTTGCCCAAACTCTCTATTGAGAAAAAAAATGATAATTTTAAATATTTCACTTTTTGTGTTTCTTTAAGTTGCAGTGTTTACTGAAATTCCCCAGCACACGATGGTCAATAAAGTATTCGAAACATTTGTTTTTTGCTCTCGTGTCTATAAGTGGATATTATCTGTAACATATACCGTATCTTTATGCCACGAATTACGAACTCACTTTTTCTCATCCCCACGAATTACAGATTTAAAAAAAATGGGATCCCGTTATCATGAAAAATTGATATTTTATTATTATAACATTACCTACTTACTTATATTTTTATTTGAAAGTTTAGTATTTTGACGTTCATATTTGATTTTTGTAGACCTCAAGAAAATACTCGATTGATAAATATTTTAATAAGCCCTTTTAAGTTCATATTATATGCATTTTACATATTGTTTACTTGAATTTCAAAAAAATCTGATATTATCGCCCAACCTGTGTACCGAAACCAGAGTCTGGCAGAGACAACAGCAATACGAGTACAGGGGTGGGCATAATATAAACTGGACTTTATATTAACACTGAATTTTAGATTGTCGAATTTCTTTTTAAAATAATATTATTTAGTGATTTAAATATAGTCAAAATAATTATTAGGTACTCGTAAATGTTTATAAATGTGTCGACATCAAAACGAAATTATTGGCACGATTCTCGAGTGAATTATCGGGTACTCGTGATGCTCGACTCATCGCTATTTTAAGTCATTTGTACAGGTTGAGAATGATGATCTGAAAAAGATTTACTGGTTTGATAAATTATATCAATACTCAATACATAAACATTGAAACCGACGGTTCAATTGTTGATTTATTTTGTGTATTTAGATGGTGGTCATTATTGGTTTCGAGGGCAGTGCCAATAAAATTGGCATTGGAATTATTAAAGACGGTGATGTACTGTCGAATCCAAGGAAAACATACATCACACCCCCAGGACAAGGTTTGTAACAAGTCTTAGTCGTAGTTTGATTTATATGTTGGCGTTGTCCTCGTCTCGCTTGAGGTATAATGATGTTTTTTTTTCAATATGCCAGCCATATCTCGACAATAATTGATAACTCATATGCATGCAATTGTAGTCTCGAATTGTTTCAGGGTTTCTTCCAAGCCAAACTGCAAAACATCACCGGGAAAATGTTCTTTCCGTCTTAAGGCAAGCTCTGGATGAAGCAAAAGTAGATCCAAAAGACATTGACGCAGTTGCTTATACAAAAGGTGAAAGCAATGTATTGTTTGATTTTTGAAAGGATTTAGTGTTAATGGATACATTGAAAATGTATCTTTTAACTTGCAAATAGTGAGACTGAAGTGGAGTAAATCAAATTATATCGCCTTCTATTTTATACCTAGTCAGTCAGATTAAAATAAAAATGTTACAATGAGTAAGTTTATAAACTTGTGAAGATATTTACATCTATACATATTAGGTTAATCTTTAATGTCATCATAGTATAAGATTACACTTTTTGATTATATCATATGATTTTATCATATTGATATAGGTCCAGGCATGGGTGCACCTCTGGTTTCTGTTGCCGTTGTCGCCAGGACGGTCGCACAGCTATGGAACAAGCCAATCTTAGGGGTTAATCATTGTATAGGGCGTATCCTTTCCAGAAAGTGCAAACAGTAAAGAATAGTAGAATTATCTAACTGTAAAATTTTATGTTTTAAATATTATATGATAACATCAAGTCGGCCTTGTAATATTTAAGTATACTAAATACATGTAATCGACTTCGAAAATCACTTCGAGTAAACCAGGTTTCAAAGTCAATTAAATATACTTGATGTTTATGTTTTACATACTTAACATAAAATTAAGATATAGAAATGGGTCGGTTAGTGACAAAAGCAGATAATCCTACAGTACTCTATGTGAGTGGCGGGAACACTCAGGTGGGTTTTGCATTTGAAGGAATGAATTCACATTTTGTGCTATTTGAGGCCGAATTATACATTTTAAGAAACCGATTTGCTAGCACTTTGGCATGAAGTGGTATTGTCGTCAAAGCCTTTATATAAATTTGTTTATATATGAAGATACAAGTAAAAAATTATCTTATGTATTTTGAAGCTATTCAAATTAAGAATAGAAGACAATTGATTGAATAATTCGTAGCAATCATTTGCTATGTATAATGTGTATTAATATATATGAGCAGAGATATATGAGCAGAGATCACCAAAACCGTCGGCCCCAACTTTGTCTTACTATAATTTATTTTTATATTTTCGGGAACTAGAATTAACTTATAGATGCAAATATTGTCCTGGGCAAGACATTTGAAGGCCTCAAAAAAGGATTTCATTTATGTCGACATCCTTTCGCCCCACCCTCCCTCCCTCCCTCCCTCCCTCCCCCATTATCCCTTACAATGTCCAAATGCTAACCAAATAAACGTGCCACCAATGTATAATTATTTGTTATTGGTTAAGTTCAGGCCCTAGGTCAGCAACGTTTATTGGTCGGGCCAATAACGTCATGAAGTAACTGGACCGGCGGATCAGTATTAAATCTGGAAATTGTGTATACTATTACTTATTTTTTTATCGAATCCTCAATTGTTATCAGGAAAATGTTCACTCGCGCCTCTGGCGCTCGCATCTTCACTCATCCAGGTTTTGTAAATATTTACGTGTTGATTATTATAAGAAGTATAGGTTAAGGTTCATTTTTCACGATGGTCTACTCAACTTGTTCATTCACATATCTTTATAAGAATTTGATCATATGAGTTTGACGTTTTTTGAATACGCTATGATATAAGGGTAGTATCTAGAGCAATCGTTACCTGCATACGCGACCCTTGTCTTTTGTACGAAAGTTGTTTTAGATGGCACCCGCTGGTCCAACAAAGTGGGTTTAAGTATAACATTAATTATACTTGAAATTTGAATCCTAAATTAATTTCGCTCGCGCCTTCGGCGCTCGCGGCTTACTTTTCAATATTCATTATTTTTGCTCGTGACCTTTCAAGGATAGCTCCATAAATGCTTAAGATAAAATTTTGGTAATGTAATACTCCATATTCAAAATCGGGCCAGTAAGATGTCGGCCGGGTTAAATAATACAAGAGGTGTTCAGTTTAATTTCGGACACTTTTATTTTTGTAATAAAATGAAAACTATGCAACTTTCAAGCTTGAAATTTTAACAGATGTTTGATGTAAGATCGATGTTAATGATATATAAGTATACAGCTTTTCGGCCTACTGCGGAGAGCCCTATCAATCATATTCTTGGTTGGGTCGTTCCCGGGCATTTTGAGGATGCGCTTAAGATTAGCTAGGGTCCGTATGAATTTATTCTGTAGCTCCCTTGTCAAGATGCCACAAAACCTATAATCCATGGGGGCGGTATCAGGTGACTTGGGCCTCCACTCTACAGGTGCAACATAATTTATATCGACGTCGTCGAGATTCTGGATCGTCTATATTAACGTATGGTAAGATGCACTGTCTTGGTGGAACACCATGCTGCTTTTCAATTCTCCTGGAACCAAGCGCAGTACAACATTTCTCACAAAAGGCCCGGAACCTTTTTAATATAGGTATACAAGTTCACCTACACCTTCTTATCAATCAACGCAAGGGTAGTTTTCCCGTGAGCACTCATTCCAGTTCAACCAAGATTCCAGTAGTAAATGCGTCGCGTTTCCTTTACTTCATATTTGCTATGGCTGTTGACACTCTCAAACGTAATAAACTCGCATTTTTCCATAACCCCGACTTAGACGTCAACGTCAGTTGTAATATATTTTGTCCAGTTTCTGCGTTGAGTATCCTGTACAGCCTCCAGGATGTTTTCCGCCGTTTTTCAACCTTGGTTTGAATAAGGTGATGAACATTCGGCATTTTTCGCAACTCGACATATGAGGGGATGTGTGATAACATGATTTATAGTTACTATACTCAATCCTAATTTATTTACAATATCGAGCTTATTGTCTGGATTTGTTTTTAAGATCATAGTCCGGATCTTCTTGACCTCATCGGGAATAGCCTTCTGATATATCCTATAAACCACGTGTTTTTTCTTGTTTCAAATTGCATTTGTTTGTTCTTTTCCGTGTTTGTTGATTACATTAGTAATAGTCATTCGAGTGACATCAAAATTATCTCTATTGTGTCGTCTCTGGATCTGTGTTACACCCGATCCAGATTTCAAAAGGCACAAAATAGTACCTTCAGTTTTTTCATCAATTTTATGTCTTGGCATTGTTGAACATCGAAACGGCTTAGTTATAATAAAAATATAAGGGCCCACGCATATTATTGTCATACGGATTGTATTGGTATCACACCTTGTTTTGGCTACAAAGCACATTTAAAGTGTCCAAAATAAAACTGAACACCTCTTGTATTTTAGGGTTACTGATCCGGAGCGCCAGTGTGAAATTTGATAAATTAGGAAAATATCGTGATTTTATGCACAATATTTCGGGCCGACAACTTTTCGGTCGGGCCGATAAAAAATCAGAAACTGTCGGCCCGGCGGGCCGACAGAAATTAAGGTGATTTGGTGATCTCTGATATGAGAATTAATTTGATTTGGTTTTAAGTTACTTTCTATATTCTATTTGACAATATTTCGCTTTCGAAGAGAGTGAAGTAACTTAAATTAGAATATGAATTTGAATCTTTCAGGTCATTGCATATTCAGAGAAATGTTATCGCATATTTGGAGAAACTATTGATATTGCTGTAGGAAACTGCCTTGATAGATTTGCTCGCGTTTTAAAGGTAGATATTTATGATAGTTTTAAGCAAGTCCGCGTATTACGCAACGACCAATGTACGTATAAGGTGTAATTTTGCTTACATTTCCATTTCCATTTCACTGATTGATTACAAACATTTACATTTATTTTATTATATGATATTTTTAGTCAAGTAAAGGCCAATGAAGTAGCCACCTAATACAAATCAACGATTTTGAATATGATTCAAATGATAGATAATATAAGCTGATTACAAAATAAGAAAAAAAGGGTTGTATTTTAGCGTAAAATGACCTCTCGAACCTTTCAAATTACAATAACAAGCAGTTAGACTTTAAATGAAGTATGATATGATTTAGATACAGTTTATCAGTAAAAATAAAAACAAATTAAAGTTTAAGTCAATATATAACTTGCAGCCAGTAAACTGAGATCAGTTGGGATGATAACAATTAATTGTCCAGAATGAAAATAGATGAATTATGGTCGATAATGCCATGTTTATTCTTAACTTGTATTTCAGTTATCAAATGATCCAAGTCCAGGTTACAATATTGAACAAAAGGCTAAGAAGTAAGTTTCAAATTGATTGATTCCTTGATTAAATTCAACTTTAACTTCATGAAATCACCCTTTATGTTATAAACTGATTTAGTTATTATATTTATGTTTTATGAATATAGATAAAATATCATGTTATAATATACCTGGTCTATATATGGTATGTTTTTTAGGGGAAACAAGTATTTGGAGTTGCCGTATGTTGTCAAGGGCATGGATGTCTCTTTCTCCGGTTTGCTCTCTTATATTGAGGTTGGTATTCTATTTTAAATTAGCGTTTCATTTTCTCATGAGAAGATAATTTTAATTTTAAAAAAAGTTTGAATAAACAAAATCAATTACATTCCACTGACGGAACGCATTGTAAATGCCTTGGTTAATGTTGGAGAAATTACCATGAAATTATAAGCACAAAGTTTCATTATGTTTTCTTTTTCCTACATAATTAAACAAAACAGGAGCGAGCAGTGGGTTTAATCGAACGTGGAGAATACACGGCCGAGGATTTATGTTTTTCATTGCAAGAAACGGTGTTTGCTATGCTGGTCGAAATCACAGGTTTGTCCTCATTTTCATATTGTTGTATTTTGTTTCAATGTAGTTTGTTCTGTAGAGGCTAATATTATTATTAACCATCTCACCAATGTTAATGGCATTCTATTAAACATTTTCAATTTTCATATATGCATTTACGTATATTTTCTTGTCCAAATCCTTAATTTACCATACAATTCTATTACAGAAAGAGCTATGGCACATTGCGGTTCACAAGAAGTGATGATTGTGGGAGGCGTTGGTTGTAAGTCAGAACAATACTCTTGTTCTTAAGTTTACATTATGAAGCACATATGGTTTAACGATAATTCTACCGTGTTATAGTTTTAGTTATCCCTTAAATTACTTAAATAACCGTGTTGCCCCTTATTTTGTTGCTAGTACTTCAACCATTGAGTGACTATAACCGAAAATAGCCGACTTTGTATCTATAACTTAAATACAGATTATATTGGTGCATTTTTCCTTAACCTAAATAAACGCTGATGTGTCCTAACGCGACAAATGGTTTAGGCGTGTCGGTATACGAAGTAGAGTATAGCTTGATATGGTATTTGACATCGCTGCGTTTTTGTTTTCCAGGCAACGAACGCCTACAGCAGATGATGCGAGACATGGCGGCAGAACGAGGCGCAACACTCTGTGTCACCGATGAACGGTATCTTTATGTTTTGTTTCAGTTTACTTGTATAATAAAATAAGTGTTCACTAATAATTACATGGTTCATTGATATACTGATGAAAATCTATATAACACTATATGGTTAACGCTAGATTGGCCACGTCGTGTGTTGCATGACTTCAGGTTCCCTATGTACGGTACAAATATGAAGGCTGCATGACACGGCCCCTTACTTAAATAATGTTAAGAATACAATATTAGTTATAGTTAATAAAAGTTGAATAGTAAAATAGATAATACGATAGACAGTGACACTTAATTTCATTACTTATTTGCAGGTATTGTATTGACAACGGTGCTATGATTGCTCAAGCGGGATTGGAAATGTTGAAATCTGGTCAAATTACAAAATGGGAAGACACGTTCGTCACTCAACGGTAAATGCTGTAACATCTTCATCGTAAGATTATTTTAAGGAATGTTAGATAACGGCAAATATCTTAGAAAATTTCATATTAAGCATAATGGTTTCGTGATCCGGTTTCATATGGGAAACAATGGGTCGTCCAGTTCAAACATGTACAAATTACACCAAATTCTATAAAACTTATTACCGCCATATATGACTATAACCTTGTATATCTTGCTTTTTGTATGGGAGATTATAAATGAGAAAACATTCAATTATCGTAAAATGTTAACATTTTGCTTGATATAATAATAGTTTACATGTATTGAGTATTTTGATATGAGCAATTTATATAACCTACCCTTTACTGAAAGATTTCTTTTGCTATTTCAGATACAGAACTGATGAGGTCTTCGTTGCATGGAGAGACTGAGGTTTTTGTCTGGTCATTTGTTGAACTGCAAGTGGGATGCCAAAAGATAAAAGATACGTTGCCACTTGATGTGGCAAATACTGTGCAATAGATGCTATGACATTCGGTTCCAGTTAACAAAAACTGTTTCTATACTGAGTCCGGTGACTTATTGAAGATCAATATTTTACGGCTTGATCTCAAGTCTTGATCTCAAGTCTGATTAGCAAGATGGATTTTGCCGATGACAGCTTGATGAAGTGGGACATTATTTTCAAATTATAGTTTCGATTTGTTTGTATTGAGTAACGAAAAAATTATTATTTATGTTTAAATGTCATTATTAACCCAGCTTTCGTGTAACGAAAACTGGGTTTGTGCAATCGGTTGGTGTCCGTCCGCCGTTAGTTAGTTAGTTAGTTAGTTATTCCGTAAACTTTTCTCTAAAAACCTATCTCCTCCCACAATTTTGATCGTAGAGCTTTCAAACTTTAACACAAGCTTCTATATGGTCATCTCATTATAGATTGTGCTTTTGATGACGATCGAACCATTGTGGTCGCCATGGTGGACTTCGCCATTCCCGCCATATTTGGTCTTATATATAGTAAAAAACTCTTAGCTTCAACAGCTATCTTCTCCCACAGTTTTGATAATAGAGCTTTCAAACTTTAACACAAGCTTCTATATGGTCATCTCATTATAGATTATGCTTTGGATGACGATCGAACCATTGTGGTCGCCATGGTGGACTTCGCCATTTCCGCCATATTTGGTCTTATATATAGTAAAAAACTCTTAGCTTCAACAGCTATCTTCTCCTACAGTTTTGATCATAGAGCTTTCAAACTTTGACATAAGCTGCTATATGGTCACCTCATTATGGATTGTGCTTTTGATGACCATCGAACCATTGTGGTCGCCATGGTGGACTTCGCCATTTCCGCCATATTT
>LQRL01000711.1:0-11836 GCA_001703475.1 Hydroides elegans
AACATATTTTTTGACTTGCTTCGGGTAACTGAACTAATAAAATAAGATAAAAAATGATGACTGCATCTTGTTATCTTGAATCATATATAATACTTTTTTTTCACTTAAATGCTCGTATTTAAGAATCTAAGAATAATTGACTATACTTTAGTCAGATCAAATGAGCCACATCGCCGCCAGGATATCTTAAGAGCTTGATCTCAAACTTGATTGATGCTAGGAGCTCTTATTAAATCTAATACAATCATGCATATATCATTATGACACTTGATGTTAATTAAATTAATTAACGTATGTAAGTGACTCGCTATACTCGAATATGTTAATTAGATGGATAATTGACTTCATTATTTATAAGTGTGATAAGTGGGATTCTCGAACACGTCATATCAAGATTGAATCAAGTAAAATATATGCATTATTAATGTAAAAAAATATCTTATAATGTTTTATCCACTATGGATTTGACATATTCAACTACTTGGATTCAATTAGGCAAACTGATAAATTTCATTAATGTCAGGTTACATCGTTGCTTGTTATGCCTTTGTTTTGGTAACATAGTCAAGTAGACCTTAGTGAATAAACATATTGCAAGTCAAACTATAAGAATCAAGTTTAATACATGAAGCAGTTTTATGCTTTTTTGTTTATAAATATATTCTATGTGTTAAAATATTTCATCTCTCGACAATCAATACAGTTCATTTAAAATATGCAACCACATTAATTAAATCATAATATCTAATTGTGGGCTTCTAGATAGATTGGCATTGCTTTAAATGATGCCTTAAAGTAAAATGCTTCTATTGCATACATCCCCTTTGATAATTGCTTCTAGAATTTATTAAAATGAAGGTAGGACTAGGGCAGTGTGCCGCCCGTCACTATTTAAGCAAAAAATAAAGTTCATGCGAATCAGATCAATTGCTGCCCAAAGTTAAACGTTATTCGAAGGAAACAAAATATTTTAGCTTGAACATGGATACCAATGTTGTCTTGTGTACTCTTCTGCTATTTGGGGCTGCATTCGCAAAGGTAAAATCAAAAACACGCAAATTCCTGATTTTTTGTAAATATTTTATATAGTTATGTTTTATATCTTGTTTTTATTAAAACTAAATATTAAGAACGCAATCTTTGTTTGTTTTCACAAAAGAAAGTACATGTAAAATTTCGTTTTGAAATGCATACTTTACATACTATATTTGAAATACTATGGTATTTTTTGATAAACAGGATAAGGTTTCCGTCGTAACTGACAAAAGCGATGAGTGGAACTTAGATCAATGTCGAAAGTCGTATGAGGAGCAATCAAAAGCCATACTTAAATTACAAGATGCAATGGCGAAACAAGATGAAAGAATTTCTAAAATCCAAAATAATATAGAAGATGAAATGTCGAAACAAGCTGACATAATTTCTCATAACCAAAATCAAACTAAAGATGCAATGTCGAAACAAGATGAACTTATTTTCAAAACCCAACATAAAAATGAAAAGTTATCGAACGAAGTTGAATCCTTAAAGCAATATGTTCACTCACGTCCGGATATTCGCTGTAAGTATTTATTATTTTTATCAGATAGCCAGATTAAAAGACATTTTTATGGGAAACTTCTTAAATAATATCTGACTATACATTAAACTTCGTGATAAAAAACATATCCGAACGAAATTATTATATCTATGATTGGCAGATGATTTGAACGGAACTGGTTGTTTCATGGATGTGATCACGATGAACTGCGTTGGAAATGGAACTCTTTCTATTACTAATGCCATATACGGAAAGTACGCGAGTTCATGTATTGGATGTTGTTCCCCGAGCGCGGATGATTGTACTGTCCTTATGTCTGACCACAGTCCAACCGAATGGGCTGCTTTGCTTGCCCAATGTAATGGTCAAACAGGTTGTAGCCATCAGTATGAGGGAGAAATAATAAATGATTGTGAACTTGGCTATATGGCGGATTACATGCAGATTTCGTACACTTGCCCTCCAGGTAATATCAGTTTGTTGCAATCACTTCATCTTCGTCTTTTTGATTGTGTTTTGAATAAATTCTAAATGACTTGTCTGGCGCATTTGTTTTATCAACCCCAATGCTAAAGCAGTATAACAAACAAAACTTGACATTAATACAGTAATGGTCTCCCCCGGTTTTCGCTTTAATTGTGCAAATGATAAAATTCAGTATATACATTATCCATTCAACATAATTGTAAAAAATAACAGTCAATTCAACGATTGAAATAACAAAATATAAAATTGTATTTTATTGAATGTACTTATCTACAGATAATGTGGTCTTGAACGACGCCATCGGATTCACCGCCATCCACTCCGCCGATGCAGATTACTTCTCAGGGGATATTGTTAGATTTGATAACGTTGTTACAAATATCGGCAATCATTATGATTTCTCTAATTATACGTTTACATGCCCAATTAAGGGCATGTATCTATTCAGTGTTAGTGTACTTAGCAATACCTATGAATACGATAGTGATTTAGCTATAATGAGAGATGATGTTGTGTTGATTGATGTTTATTTGCATGCTTCTAGTTCCGATTACATATTAAGCTCAGCCAGTGCTTTCATCATCGTGGAGTGCGACATTGGTCAACATGTTTACGTAGAAGCTACGTCAACTGCGCATATCAACGGCAGATATGAGTCATCGCACTTATCTGGTGCCTTGATTCAGCGATTGTAGACTATGAAATGGTTTGTCATTGGTAATAAACCAGTGGTATAATTTGGTAACTCGAGTTATCAATTATGTGACATTTCTTTGTTACGTTTATTCCAGAACCATGTTAAAAATATAAGATCAGATAGCAATTTGATAAATAACGTTACACATATGTTTTATAACTTATTATTGGATAGGTTTTGATGATAACATGCATATATATTTTAATAAATAAGTACTTCAAATCAATAAATTCGTATTTATTATAGCATGTGCATTGTGCAGAAAAAAAATTCTATCAAAACTTACATGCAGTCAAAAGCTACATGAAAATATATCAACTTAATTACCCTAAGGAAAACTATGGCTAATAATGATTGAAAAGTATCACAAATGATAAATATAATAACCTTTATAAAAAAGTAACTTAAATATGACATACCAAATTCTTTCAAACTACAGTTATATTTGAAATGTGTTTCTTAATTTACATTTTGTCTTTGATTAAAGCATATGTGTCGCAACATAATTATAGTTCACCAGTCTTTAGTTTATCATTTCAGCCTTTTTCTTGCATTTGTTAAGGGGAAATGGTTTACTTTTAATTTCTTCATTTCATCAGCTGCATCTATATTTGCATCCAACTCCACACACAAAACATTGCTCGTAAAGGAAATAATATAAGTAACACATTTATATCAATTTAAGATTGAAAGATAATCATAAAACAAGCAATAACTCGACATGGATTTTTGCTTTTTAATGAATAGTGAAACGGGATTTTCTTGATTATCAAATGCTTCTTTTTTAATATGCTTTATCTAAATGTAACTTGGCATTAACATATTTGTCTAATTAACCTGATATATCTATTTATCAGCCAATAAATGTCAGATTCGTGGCATTTGCGGTTGTTTATCCTTGATAGTATAAGCCTACAAAATGAAAATTAATAAGTATTATTGATGTATTAGTTTATACAAAAATCAACACAATATTAATGCTTAGAAAAGGTTTCAAATGAAAATGAGAAGAGATTTCAAATAATCGTATGTTATACGAAAGCAGTTAACGTGCTATAACAAAGTCAACTAACAAAAAATACATTTAGTAATCCGGTTATTTAGATTGTCACATCGGGAATATCAGACTAATATAAGAAATTAAGGGCCAACAGCCTACGAAACGTTATCCACATTTCCATTGCTTTATTCTTTATGACCTTACTCACCAGCAACGCATCCCGTCATAAAACAAGCCACATTTCCAGCAACCATGCCACTGAAAACCAATTGAGTAAGATCATCCATGCGACGAGGTGCCATCCCGCCCAAAATACCCAGCATCATACCCATAACACCCACGTATGAAAGGCCACATAGGGCGTATTGGGTAATCACGGCAGATCGATCCTTAACAAAATGTAAAACAAAAATACATTCCTATAAATAATAATCGAGAATGGTAATATGTAAAAGGGCATGTAAAAGGGTATATGTAAAATATCCAACATTGTCCACATAATACTCACATATAAAAAGCCACAGAGGGCGTATTGGGTAAAAACGGCTGACTTATTCTTTATAATGTGATGCAAAATTTATTTATTTACAGAACGGAAGAATATAAAACAAACTGTTATGGGCTCTAAAACTACATATTGTAATTCCTATAACATCCACATATGGCGACGTTTCATAAAATGATGCAACTGAATTTTATTATAAAACCAGTAAGGCCAATGTTCTAAAAATAGAAGTTTGTAAAAAGGTGTGTGGTGGATTAACAATTTGGCATGGTAACTTACACTTATGATTCCACCCAAAAGAAAATCCTCCTCAAACAAATTCGGCACTGTCACATTACTAATGGAGGCATTGACTGATCCCGGAATAGAATGAAGTATCAAACCAGTGTCGTTATTTTCCCATGATGCACCAGGGATGTCCTTGTAGTCATCAAATTGGTGTTTGTTTCTAATAGATTCGAATATTTAGAAAAGTTAACATTAAATTTAGTACGGTGTTTAAATTAAAGTAATGCATAAGACAAAAGCATTATATTTCTGCAATATTATATATTTATTTAGTTTATATCGTTCATATGCATCCTATAATAATGCTTTGTTGGATTAGATTTTAAAATTCATAGACACTTTAAAGCTAACTTTTCAAAACTTTAAAGACATATTCAATACACTCACTCGATAAGATATCCCAGTTCCTGATAGGCTATAAAAGGTGTCGTAAAAATCTTGATTCCAATAAGTTCCGCCACTTTATGACAATCATCCGGCTCAACACCCATGAGGAAGGCAAACGGGTAGAGCAGGTAGGAACATATCAACTGAATAAATGAATGAACTCTATAGATGTCTACATATTGAACTGTGTAAACAAATCTAAAGGGAGAAGCAAACGTTATATGATAAACACAGGTAAGGTCGATTGCTTTAGTCCCTCTAGATAGTGTTTTTTTTTAGTTATGAAATGACGAAAACAATTATTAACATAATTTTTAAAATATGTTTATATGTCCGAAACGGAATCATAGTTTGGTTTCATTAAGATATTTCCAATCGTCGTTCTCACTCGTGTATAGTTTTTTCGCTGGTTTTTCTTCTGATGAAGACTATAAATTCCACTCTTGTTAAGTAGGCTATTTATTCGTCTCGGTCTTCAGATTGTCAATATTTTCAGAAGCTCGTTTACCGTATGTTTATTGTTATTTGATATAAATGATAAATTACCCTGGTTAAATGTACCTGAAAAGTAAGCGGTTCATTTGTATGCTGCTCCAGATTCACTCGTTCTCCCATCCACATCAAGGTGTTGTTGAGAAAATTCAAAATGGACGTAAAAGCGATGACATTCACGGAAATGTAGGCGACTAACTTGATTGCATTCATAGCGCCGTGTGAAATGGCATCGATGACGTTTCGGCGATCACTGAGAAAACGTGAAAAAAATCAAATCCAATTTTAATTATTTATTTAAATGATATCACTCTTGCTTAAGACTCATTATTTTACGTAAATAGTATAATCGAAAGAGCTAAATGACGCATTATTTAGTCACAAGTATGTATTTTTTGAAATACATAGTCAACGAATGTATGAAGTAAAAAAATACATAATCGCCCTATAAAAACAAATGTGCATTTAACCATTGCAATATAATGTAACATAAATATTGTGCTATTTTATTTCAAAATTCATTTGTTTGCGTTTAACGTGTACATGTTTTCAATTTAAGCTGTAAAAAAACATAATTTGTATTTATTTCAATATTTACGACAAACCCCTTTTAACAAAATACATGCGTTGAATACCTTTTAGGTAGTTTCGCAAGATCGGCAGCCGTTGTTTTGGAAACCTCTCTTTCCGGATAACGCAGTTTGGACAAAGCGAGTGACGCAGGGGCACTCATCACTGACGCAGCTAAAAGGTGATGAGCGTCTGCCTAAAAATTAACAAAAGTTTCCTAACATATACACCATGGGGTAAAATATGAGAAAATGACATGCTATTGGGTACGATTTAACGGACAAGAAATTCTAAAGGAAAAATCACACAAGTCTAGAAAGAGCGACGAATATTTAGACGGAAGCATATGATAAGTCATGCGTGTCAGTCTAGACAGTAAATCAAAATATGTTCATAACATCAAGTAAATATGACAAAATTATATGATGTACAATCTATAAAAAGAAAACTATGAATAAAGCAAAGGAAATATCCCAAGTAATTTGGATAAAGCGAAAGGAGCTGGGGCACTCATAGCGATCGCAGCTTATAAGTGATGCGAGTCAGCCTAAAAATGCAGAAAATGATAAATAAAAGTAACGACGAAATATATATTAATGATTCAATTATACAAGAAACGTATTGAACGGACTGATGGATTTATTACAAGTATAAGAATTGAAAGCTGCACAAATTTATACTCCTTGGATGAGTGCACTAATATAAACTCCGAAATATAATTCGATATGTTTTTTATGTGCACCTACACTTAAAATAAAGCTTAAATATTGGTACGTTTACTGAAATATATATTGTCAGGTATTGCATGCTTTTGTAATTCAATCAAACAGCTACGATAAATCTTGCAATACGCAAACTGGTGTGTTGGTTAGTTGGCTATGATAGACTAAAATAAATCAAATTCGAAAAAAAAAGGATTTAATGATCATATCGGAATATTTAAAAAATGCACCACACATTAATATTGAAAACATTCGCAGCTACATGTCGAATGTATTTAATCAAAGCATTCCTTGTTTTATAAAATGTTATCCAATTATAAGTCACATGAAAGCTTACCCCAACTGCTATAAACCCCGCCATAAGCGAACCGGAAATAGTCGCAAAACCACTTGTGAGAACGGCGTGCAGTTCCGATTTGGTCATGAGGCCGATGAAAGGTTTGATCATGAACGAACACTCGCTCTGTGAAAAGAAGGAAGAAAATATATCTTAGCAATATACATGTATATTGTCGGAAACTATAAAGTATGATGATTGGTCGTTCATGCTAGATAATCATGATTTGAGTGGGTCAAATATTCTTTTGATGTTTTGTTTTGACTGTATTAAAAGTGTCATTCATGCTATAACAATCTAATTTGAGCGAACTCAAAATATCCCTTAACCGTTATTATTTTTTCTTCGATTAAATTGGTTTTGAAAGTAGCAAGCATTTAGCTAGTTTTCCGAAAAAAACTTATCCAAACGAATGAAATAGATCAAATCTAAAGCTGTAATGAAATAAATTCCCCACATTTTATTCAATCTTTCAAGATCAAAATATTGATTTTCAACCCTATAGATGAGATAACTCGAGGTGTATCGCTCTATCAATACCTGTCCGAAGAATATGTTCCCAGCCGCATTTATCGATTCTCCAGCAGTTGTTCCCATTATGCATTGTATGGCCCAACCGATCCACACAACAACCCATTGAATGATTCCGAGATAGTGTAGGCACGAGATGACCGAACTGAAGAACACGATCTTAGGAAGAACCTTGAAATGATGGAAAATTAAATAACTTTGTTATTGAAATCATGAGGCAGTGTTTTTTTATATAAATATACAATTTTAATAAATATATTTATTAAATATATAAATTTAATTAAATGTATTCATAAATATATTTATAAAAAGAACAAAGAATTACAAGATGTTCAACAGAAAAGTTATAAATGTTATATAGGAATTGATCATTCTTTAGTAATCCTTATTGTTTTATCTTATCCATACAAGCAAATTTCAGCGAATAAACATTTACTTTAACACAGATTCATAAAAGCGTAAACAGTCTACATACGCTAAAGGCGAACCGATGTTCCATATATCCAGGCCCGAACAGAAAAGTAGATCCAGCGGAGGCATTGTCGAGGAAGTGAGTGACGCGGCTGCCTACCCACTCGAATATGCTGTAGCCTACATCCCAGCGCAGAATAAATAGTGCGAGCATCAACTGGAGGACGATGCCCCAGCCAACTGAACGCCAGTTTATCTGAGACAAATAGAAATACATTAATTTATTGGGCTTCAAACATTCACTATTTGTGTTTAGATATATTTATACACATGAATTCCACGTCTAGTTAAGTAGTTGTTATTAAGGTTGGTATTGGTATGAAATGACGTGAAAGGATATCGCAATGACGTCGCGTCGGGCCGGACGTAAACGTAACGTTCCTCATACGTCGCGGAATAAAACTATGTCTGGAAAACTTTCATATGAGCCCGAAGTATATCGTACTCTCAACGTCACGTCCGAATGCGACGGTCTTTGGATGACCCTTGCCGAGTTTATTTTTAGCTCAAAATGTAATCACGATGAGCTTTTATGCAATCAGGAATGGTTACGGATTTAAATAAACCCCTTGTTTTATTAATGCCAATGAGAAAATGAAATTCATCATAGATATTTGATAGTCAGACCGATATCCCAGGTTGCTCAAAACTTATTATTTTATAAACGATATTTTGCTGACCTAATGTGAGCAAATTTTAGCTCATGATGACGATTGTGCAATCGAGAATGGTTACTCGTTTACTTACATGCATAGGACTTGATGACGTCACAAAATAGATTAGCGCGTACACGAAAATACCAAGCAGGCTGAAGAGGTTGTAAGGATTGTCGGTGATCAGAAGGACGTCGACGAAAGTGAATGTTATGACGGCAACGAAACAGATGATTAAGATGATCCTGAAAAATAGCGGAAACGTTGAACGTTAATGTTGTTTGTAATGTTTCGGGAGTTAAGTATAAAATCATCGAGGGTATCATAAAATGATAAGTGATCCAATACAGGAATCGCCTTCGGTGACCATAAAGCTACTAAACAGATTATGAGAATGATCCTGATAACAAAAAAAGGCGTTTTTGAGCATTCGGGGTTGTTTCTTCATATTTTTGAAGTTTAATAAATGCAGATCTATATCCAAATCAACGACAGCAGAGTATCATGAATTGATAAGAAATAGTATATGGAATATACGTAATCAGAAATCAGAAATTGAAAACTATCACATCCTTGAAACAAAGCATAATATTAAGAAAACAGCTTAGCCTATGAAATAAAAGTTAGTCATAAGGTCACAAACGGAAACAGCTAAATAGGTGACACTTTAATTTCAATCGGTATTTGTTTTAAGATTATTATTACTCACCATGAAATAACGTTTCCATGTCGACCAAAGAATACCTGTAACCCGTCCATATATCTCCTCATACAATCATTCCTCTTCTTCCCGCCAAAACATACCATCATCGCCCTAACAGCCAGCACAAACACAACAAAGAGCGTCATCCATAGCAACCGAACCGACTCCTCACTTCCAAACTCATACAACATTGCAGAAACGAAATAAACGCCATAAACCGTTGCTAGGCAAGCGAGAAATATCCAAATCACATAGCGACCGTATTGGTTCCAAAACCGTTCGAACGCCAGTTGCGCTTTTTGGGTTATTTTGGTGCAGGTGTTTTGTGTTATTTCGAGTTGATCGAAAGTGAGTTTATGGTCATCTGCGTTGCTATTGGATATATAGATGACAGAGTCTGGAGGTCCGCCATTTTGTTTTGATTCCTCCTAAAAAAAAATGCAAGCATAACTAGATTTTATATCAAGATAAACATTATGAAAAATGTTTAATTGGTATATCTGTAGTTCGAAATTTGAAATCCACTATATTGCAACAATTTGTATTCAAGTAATAAATATAATAAACTTTATGTATTTAAGAATTGAAATAAAATAATATAACAACCCTTAAACTCTCAATAAACAGAAATATATACATATTGATAACATAGTTACTGAGTGGTTGAGAAAAAAATACTTGAAAAATCATTATGTCAATCGACATCATTTTTCAAAACCAAATACAAAACGTTCATCACAACCTCCCATTCCCCCTCCTCACATTTTACCTCCTTGTTTTTCTCGTTGCTATAGACAACGGGTTTGACACCAACGTTTCCATTCATCTCAATGTCTCCATGGGCAATATCAATCGATTTCTAAAACAAACATCAAATTATCATATTAGGTCGCGTTCAAAGGCTCGCAAAAAGAACTCAAATCACA
Source organism: Hydroides elegans (assembly GCA_001703475.1). Taxonomy (NCBI): domain Eukaryota; kingdom Metazoa; phylum Annelida; class Polychaeta; order Sabellida; family Serpulidae; genus Hydroides; species Hydroides elegans. Next base: position 10,309 of record LQRL01000711.1, read on the forward strand.
TTTATGCGATACATAAAAGCAACAGTTGTATAAAAACAGTGTAGGTAATCCCTTCTCTTCATCCGATAAGCACATTATATTTTGCGCTTTCATTTCGGGTAAACGCGGCATATTTGTCAAATATATATTGTTTTTCAGTTCATCTAAATAGACCAATAGATGTAAATGTTCTAATAGTTTGTATTTTAATTATCAACAGCTGCATATAATTCGAAGAATACAGGTCAATAGTTTTCAGAGAAAATGTATGAAATTAATAACTTATTGGAATTAAAAAAGACACCTACACAACGTTGTGACAGCATTAAATTCAAGAAAGTGTCCCAAAGTAAACACTTTAAAACCCCAAAGAGATGGTCGTTATTCTACTTATACAAATCATCAAGCAACAAACTATTATGCATAGAATCTGATTTCTTTAGCATCAACCGTTTTCTTTTTGTAAAATCTCATTTATATTAATATAGACATAGTCGATAGACATAGTCTAACATTTACATGATATAGGGGTAAGTTCATTTATTCCACTGATGAAATTATATGAATATCCTAGAAATGAATGTTAAGTTTGAAATAAGAAATTCATTTCTCCTCATGAAAGTGTTGCAGCTTCAAAAAAAATCACCCTAATTATTTTTTCCATATTTTGTGACAGCATATTTATACAAATCCACATCAATCAAACCAAGGTCCAAACTAGTCATATGATTAGAAGCTTAGACCATTGCCAAGGTATTTAACATAATGTCCTTGGGCATCAACATATCCCATAAGAGAAAACCAAATTCGATATTTTCTTACGGTCTGGTCACATTAAAAGCTTTTTCGGACTTTCGACCCCTAACAAACCCTGTCTTAAGATGAATGATAAAAAAAACTCATTCACAGAAACGCGGGTTGCGTGAGTTTTCTATACTAGGCTAAAAAGCCAGAAATGTCTGCCAATGTGACCATACCCTTAAAGATTATACAAATTTAAATGATGGTAGCCTTTCTATAATTCATTCGCGCCTGGGTAATACCATGTCGTTAAGGTATCAACATTTTTTTGTTTGCCTTAAAATTTAAGTTTTCAAATATCTTCTTTATGCTTCAATGTTACCAAGGCCCTAACCTTAAACAACGGTTTAATGCTGCAAACATGTTTAGGGTTTATGCAACATCATTATGGACATCTATAAAAAGAAAAATATGCCAGATAATGTTACGTAATAGCTCTTTTGCTGCTGCTATTTATATGACTAACTTGAAAAAGTGTGATTTATATGTTAGGCAATGAGCCAAAGGTTAATTATTAAGTAAGCATGTTTTTCTTTATTATTCTGATATTTTAAATATATTAAAATACCACGAATGGTTAATTAGACATGTCTGAACTGTGAAAAGATATCTACAAAATAGCATCTTCAATATGCAGCTAGACCTTATTTATCTGCAATCTTTTCGTTTACGAAAAAATGCAGGTATTGCGATCGCTTCACTTTTGAGTGCCAACAACCCCTTCTGTTTTGTAGTACCTTTTTCTATA
>LQRL01000732.1:0-18822 GCA_001703475.1 Hydroides elegans
ATGTCTTCAGAAAGAAGTGAGTGATGATGCAAGATGTTACTCTGTTTTTCTTTCATCACATGATCTTGTTTATTCGCAAAATAGTTCGTTATTTCCAAAAATAATTATAGTAAAAACTGACCATCCTGCATCCACGAATTGTTGAAGTTCACGGGGGATCCAAGGTCACTGACCTTCTAGTTATCTTTAGTGATTCTTTAGTTCTACTTCTAAAGTGGAAAAGAGATCATTCAATGAATTCAAAGGCAGCTTGGTGATACCTCATTTTTGAGGAAGTTTGTGTGTTTTAAACACAGTGCTAAGTAGACATGATATAAGACACTCGATAAAATGATGAAACACATGAATAAGGTTGTGATTTAGTAAATGTCCATGAAGTAATTACATGTACCGGTGTGTGCTTAAAAAGTATTAAGGTGCATTGTTCATGTTTTTTTTTGCTATTACAACAAAGTTGTATGTAGAGTCCAAAATGATATTTATTTTAAAGATATCTGTATAAGCCAAAATCCCGAGTGATGTAACATACTAGAGTCTGCATTTTACAACTTGTGATATTTAATATAAGTGCGTGTGCCTTACGTTTTATACGTAGTTCTAAAAGTTGTCTAATATCTGTTTTATTTTTGTATATTTTATACAAATAAATTAATAAAGATAAACAACTTTTCCTGATTTAATGTGGAATCATCTTCATATTTGGACAACTTGTTGTTTTCTAATTACATGTCTCAGTAGAAAGTGTTATTTCGCACTAAATGCATGTGTAAAAATTCAGTAGACCATTGTTTATTGAACCACAAATATTTTAGACTTTTGTGTAATTTTAAGGATTTTCTTTCTTGTTGTTATGTCATCTTTCAAAGAACGACTCATCAAAGTTTGGAGTAAGTGTATTTGATCGAAAACATATTAGATTTGCAACATAATTTCACATCGTATTTTGCTGTGGCTCCAATCACGTTGTTCAACAAGAATACTTACTACAAAATACAAGTGGCATCAAATAAATTAAGATTTTTAATGCCTCAAAATACAACAAAAGACTAAAGAGACAAAACGTTATTTTTTTCAGTTTATTTTAAAATATATATGTGATCAAACTAAACATAACATGGTCAATATTTTAAAAATACATAACACATTATAAATTGATTCTTCATCAAAATCTCCAATAATAAGTATGAGTACAACATGCATTTACATTATCATACATAGTCAACAAACACAAAACCTACCAATCTCAATTATTATTGAGCCTTTTAACCGAACACTTAAATTTATGTCATCGATAACATTTTTTATTTGGACACATACAATATTGTTTCATTAAAATACCATAATTCAATCAATTCGATTAAATTTTAATTGATTTTAATTTATAAAACTCAGCTGTACCTGACGACTATAAGTCTTTAAAAACAAGTTTGAACTTTAAAAACATTTATGATTTATCTTAACAAACCCACTCAACAATGATAAAGAAAACATAACTTTATAAATAAACTAATTTATTCTACAACAAAGGCATAATTTAACATAATTTTATAAATAAACAAAGTTATTCTTCCACAAAGGCCAACTGATAAAAATGTCGCTTCAATCTCAAAACATCGGATACTGACGCTCTCATTTATCATCAAACTAAACAATTCTCATTTAATTTCAGGTAAATGATCAAAATGCCAAACTATTACATGTATAACCATGAATATAAATGCTATCCATATAAATGATATACATATTAAAACGCCTGCTGGCATGGGTGATTATAATTTCATAAGCTGATGTAAATTATAAATAATACATCTTAAAAAAATTTTCATTTTCAAAAAAAAAAAAAATTTCACCATGTACCATATTTATAACCCTGATTAATATGATGTACCGTTATGTTTATGTTTATTCTATAAATTAATATTACGTCTTTTATCAAATTGAGCATTTTATCAAATGACTTCACTTTCCATATAGCCTATCCATAATTCTAATACATTTTCGAAATCTTCTGACACGAATATAAACAGTGTATCTAAACAATTAGACACCATTTTTCTAAGTTAGAATGAACACTGTCACCATATTCCTTTAAGCAACATTTCTCGGAAGGAATTGTCAAGAAAATCTTATCATTTACACTGGGCCTTAAGCAATATGATGCACCACTTTCCTTTGGCGCATTTCTACTGAGGTTCGTATGCACACTGTTATTATATAGATTTAACGACAATCATGCGAAATCAGCTGTTTTTTTTCTTTCTTTAGGAATCATCATGAAAAGATATCATTTTCGCACAACCTAGTGCATTAGGCTGAACCGCCATCTTTTGGTTCACTGCTATTAAGAATCGAATGCACACTCACTCTCATTCTATTTTTTTTAAATGATTTAAGTGCCGCTCTCCTCTAGGGAGACATATCATTTTCGGATTTTAGATGCTTTTGGTGAAAAAAAAAATCAAGAAAATATATTAGTTACGCATAACCTTGAGGATTAAACTCCGTTTTCCTTTGGCGTACTACTACTAAGGTTCGAATGCGCACTATGACTGCTGCACTGGGATACCGTGCGTGTCCTGGAGGCTGAGCGTGCACGTGTATGTTGTTCGTGCTCGTGGGCGTGCAGAAGGGCGTGCTCAAGGATCTCGGCCGTGCTGGGTCGTTCGTCGGCGCGCGGGGAGAGTAGGGAGCGAGCGAGGTCGTGCTATGGACAAAAAAAGAGTTAGATGATATATTCAAGAGAATATAAGTGAGTAAATACGTGATTCAATAAAGTTTGCATTTTAATGAGATTAAACGTTGACTTAAACTCATCACTGGTGACGAGTCTTTGCTCCAAACAATCATGTCTAGTCATGAGTCTTTGAAAACACGAATAGCTCCGAATAGTTAAACGCGTTCCATTGCAACAGCTAACGGGTTCAACTCCTGGAGAAAGCCAGTCCGACCTAAAGGGGTAAACCTTTCTAGCTTCAATGGTTTAAAATGTGTTCTTACCCTAACCTTTTCAAACAAAAACGAAAATGAAGATTCCCTTACATGTTGCGGTCGTTCCTCCACGAATTTCTTTGGAAACTCGCGGCGTCGAACTTGGAGCAGAGTCCGCACGCGTTCCATTTGCGTGTCGAAGGCGGCGTGAAAGAGTTCAAAGAGAATCAGGCCAAGGGCGTAGATATCTACTTTGTGCGAGTAGCTCTTGCCTTCAATCTGGTAAAAGAAGATTGTAAACGCATAAGTAGGAGAACAAGATAAGTAATTTACATAACGAAACATCGTCCTTTGCAGCACAAAAACATATGTCGTGTTTCCTCTCCAATCATTTTGGTTCCGCATCTCTTATGTGTTATCTGTGTTAAAGCAAATACATTGTAAGTAATCTCAATAATGTATAAATTCAACGATCGCCAGATTCCCTCAGACTGAGTGCTTTGGAAACACTGTCTTATAATTCCTTTAACCACTCAGTTATAGCTTAATTTAAGTTAACTACTGATGCATCAAAAAGTTTTTAACAATTGCGAAAAATATTAAAAGACCTTTGATATAAATATTCACTTGACTCAATGTAGATCCTATAACTGCAACTACATTGCAAATTGCAAGAATCTACTACTATCCTAAATATGCACAATGTTTTCGAGGCCGGAATTTCGAGGCCGGAAATGGCTCAGTCCGCCATGTACATTTGTAAAGTGAATTTTCGATTTCAATACATCAGTAACGCAACCACTATACCTGTTCGGGACTCATATAGAGCTTGGTTCCCACTTGGTCCGTGTGCTCTCCCGGTCGTCGACGCCCTCTGGCGCCACATGCTGGCGTCAGGGCGTCTGTGGCGTCATCGTGCTCGACATGCGTCACCAGGCCGAAGTCGCCCACTTTGACTGTCCCATCGAGGGCGAACAGGATGTTAGAAGGCTGAAAGTGTAGTTACATAATTGATAAATATATAGTTCATACTTATTTAGGAGACAAGAAGATCAAACAAACAAAAATATACTATTAAGTGATATTTTTTTTATATTTGAGGCTTATGTTTTTTAAACATTCTGTATAAAATCTCTGATGGAAGGTTACTTATTCTATTCACCTATTTGTACATGAGCCCAGTACAATGTACTTACCTCCAATTTTGTTTATAAACTGTATCTATGCAAATACTTAAAGGCTTCGTTCAACTATATCCTTACTATATGGTGCATTACCTTCACCCTATATTTATCCCCTTTTAAAGAGCATACCTTCAAATCACGATGCATGAGCCCACTATGATGCACATAGTCCACGGCAGACACGATTTGCCAAAATATGTCCAGCGCCATTCCATCCTCCCGTAAGGACGGCGAGGCAAGCCAGTCTTTCAAGCTATGCTTTTTACAGAGTTGCATCTGGATTTTAAAAAGTAAACAATGAACGGATTTCTGAATTGTCGAAATCTTAAGTCATGATACATTTTAGATATTGAACAGATTTTGGTGATAAGAATGTACTTTTCACTATGCAAATTACTGAGTGCAAGGTTTATAAAGTAGATTTTCTTAACAACCCCTTAATCATCAGGATCGACCAGCCCTTAATCCAACTGAGCCCCATCCACAACACTATTCCTCAAAATGATAAATGCCTGCTTAAACATACAAATGCACCGTGAACTCCCACGTTACAGGAGGGAAACGAAGATGAACCCATTAGGCCACAGTTTTGTAATATATGGTATTTATACGACACACTTTAAGTAAACTTCCCCTAACTTTCCCCGTAAATAATCGATCAATACCTGGATAAACAGATAGATGCGCTTTGATCCAGATTCGTGTTTTTCACGGCTCTCTTCGAACTTTTTAAGCTCCAGGCTCTTTGGCCGAGATTTCTGCTCATTTCCAATATCACCACCACCGCTTGTGGGTTTGCTATCACTATTAGCATGAGATCCATCTTTATTGTTATCACTATTTACATCGCTACTGTTCGTATTGGCATCAACACTAGCTTCGTTATTGGCACTAGAGTTATGCGTATCAGTGCCACTAATATCAAGAGAGTTTATACAAGAATGACTGGCGGTATTATGTACAGAGTTGGCATTTCTATGAGCAACAGTTTTTCGTATGGCTTTGCTACACCGAGAAGGCCTCGTTTGTTCCGAATGATGTGACGTTTCACTACCACTACCACTATCGCCATCTATGAAAGAACCCTCTTCAAATACAATATCCAACGATTCTTCTTGATTCGTAACATCGCCTGATGCGTATTGTTGAAACGGAAGACTTTTTTCGGTATTTCTTGTTCCAGAGGTCGATGACCTTTCAGATGAATCAAAGATAATATCGATTGATGAGTCATCGCTCCACCACGTGGTCCCTTGAGTCACATGGTTTTGTTTATTGGATTGATAACGTGAGTTGTCAAGTGATTTATCATTTGATTTATCACGTGACTTATGGCATTTTTTATTTGATAGTTTGTTATGTGGTTTAGTCGCATCTTCATGCAAAGACAGACTATTGTCTGAGGTTGCAGTCCAATCTACGTGACTGAAATCATCATTATTACTGAATCTGGATTCATCCCCATTATCATCATTATCACTTGAGTCTTCTGCAGATTGCGAGCTACTATCACATGTATGTGGAATAAACTTTTCGGTTGAGCCATGTTTACACGTATCACTGAGACCAAATGAAATACTATTGGTATCTTCATCCCCCGCTCCCCGCATGAAAAATAGTCCGCCCCCTTCCCCACCAAAGGCACTGGATGAGTTTGAATTGTCGGGATATGATTGTTCAAGCGGAAGGTTATTTTCATGGGCGGCAGGAAAATCATGCTCGTCGTCGTTGAATGGTTTGAGTGGATTGAAATCGACTTTTTTGAACTGCTGGTCGGGAGGTGTCTTGTTGGCGGGAGGTGCTAGGAGGTTGGAGTCGGTGGCTGAGCTTTTCAGGTCACGAATACTGCAAGACAAATAGGTTATGATTCAGAAATTGATATATCAAGAAAAGCATGTGATAAAATGAAGGTACATGGTATTGGGATGTGAGGTTCGACAAACAAAATCATAACATAGGCTTTACATGTACTCTAATGATATGTTTTATTTTTATGAAAAGAGGGGACAAAGGGACAATTGACACCACCCTCTGCTTTAGAATTAAACATTTAACTCTTTTGGCGCCAACGTTACGTGCACTAGGAGACTCAAATTTTACTAATGATGCATCATTGCATAACGACATCATCATTATTACCTATAGCTATTCAATGGCGTCGTTATCTCATGCGTTTCAATATCACCCTCATCTCCTTCCTTGGGCGGAAACAACTGAAGATCCCTTCTCTCTTGCCATCCAGCTGGTGGATACTCGATCCAGGCCTGATGATAGCGCACGATGTGTGGGTGATTGAGTTTTGCCAGGGCTTTCACTTCGCGGATGACGCGGTCTTTCGAGCGCTTGCTGTGGAGAAAAAAAAACAATTATTTTGTTGCACAGTGAAGGTTCTTGTGTGTGTGTTTTTTTTTTCCACATAATCAACTTTTGTACATGTACAAAGTGTCTTTTAGATAATTCAACATATCCTAACATAACTCAAAGCCTAGGACTAACCATGGAGCATTTGATGAATTGAAAAAAATGTAATCAACCATAAACAATATAATTGACAAGTAACAAAAAAACATGCAACAACTGTGTACTTTTCTTTAAGCCAATAAAAATCTAGCAAACACTTGAAGAAGACTGAAATTCTCATAAATTATAAGTCTGACGAACGCGAGTTCGGCATATTCAGAATTTAAAAATAACTCACCTGTCATTGAGTGTAATGCGCTTGATTGCGTAATCGACGTCATCAATTCTGTTCTTGACGTGAGACACGACACCAAAGCCTCCCTGACCAATGCGCTCAACGGTCTCAAAGTCACTCTCGTACCTACAAAAAATAATTGAGTAAACATGTGAGGACAATTCCGAAAGCATATACATGAATATATAAATGAAGTTGCGTGAAAGTTATTGGCCGATAGGCTCCATATAGGGGTGTTTATTTAGAAAGCATGGAAACATAAATGCATTTTAATTTTTGACTAAAAGCTCCTCTTTATTATGCTTGCATCATGATTTTTTATTCAAACCGAGAAAATATTATAAATGTTCATTGTACAGCCACGAGTTTAGCATTTTTTGTTTTCCATAAACTCCATTATTTTTAATTTTCGATTTTACAAAAAAATCTAACTTACATAAACACTATCACTTGAACACACAAACACCCACCCATACACCAAGGCCTACCTCGATGCAAAAGGAATGAGTTTCTCCTCATCCGCCTTTTTCTCTCCGTCCTTTCTCTCCTCCTTCTCCGCCTCTCCATCCTTCGGCTCAACATCCTCGTTGCTTTTCTTATCGCTCTCACTCGCTCGCTTCACTTCCTCGTTTTGCGCGCATTCTGAATTTGTGCGCGAGTGTTGAGGGGTGTGCGAGGGCGTGGTATCGCCTGGGAGGAGATCGTGCGGTTTTGGAAAGAAGAGCTTGACGACGATGATGTTGAGAATGAAGGAGCTGAGCAGGCTTATGGCTACCACTTCTTTCCTGTTAGGCGAAAATCAATAAAGATTTATAGAATTATCAAGGTTATATTATCATTTTTTTTTCTAATAAAAAAAAAACGATGATTTACACAACCGCTTCGTTCAATGTGTTTAGACTGAAAGGGTTTAGTGTTATTAAATTTTGAGCGTATACTTATACCGATCCATATGCACTTTATAACATTTCGAAAGCCTACGTGATCAACGACATTAAACATACAAAGCAATGCATTTCAAATTTATCAATAAATTTCAGAGAATTTCGATGTCATATTAACTTATATTTATAATAACATTCCTCTTAGACCTAACATCGATCACCCCTCCCCCCTCTCTAACCCACGCCTCCGAACGCAAAAAATTACCACAAGTTCTTCAATGTGACCATGACGCCCTCTTCGAAGAAGAAACTGTTTGCTTATACCTATTGTGATACATTGTCATTGGTTTGGGCCTACAACAACCTCCCCTCCCCATTTACACCTTTTCCACCTACCACCAGTTCCACAGCGTGACCGTAATATCTTCTTCGAAGTAGAAGTCACTCGTGTCCGCTTCGACGTTCGATCCGTTGTCGAACGGAAGTGGCGTGGTCGTGGTTTCGGGGTAGAGATAGTAGCCAACGTCTGCAACAAAAATATTTCGATATATTTAGTTCATATTCATAACCTATTCAAAACTATTACAGGCGCAACCATATCTGTAGAAAAACAAAGTAACGAGGAATTATTTACAGTTAACGTATAGAGATGGTTGAGAACCTATACTTTGGCTGCTCTTTTATGACTGAGAAATGAGCCATGGATCCGGAAAAGCTATTGAATCAACGCCACATTCACTAGTCTTACCGTACGGTATTCGCACTACAGACTACGTGCATTCTACTGTAACTTAATTAGCTATAGTGAAATACCCCCACAAATATTTCAAGTCTTGAGGATTCCAAACCGATAAAGAGGATTTGCTCACTTACCATGCGGGTACTCGCACCACAGACTGAGCGCCGTCTCGTCGTTCTCGTCTCGTAACATTCCATTCTCCCATGTGATTTGCAACGGGTTGCGCTGTGCAGCAGGAGTGCGCGAAGGAGCTAGAATTCAAAATAACATGGTTGTTAAAATAGATCAGAGGAATATACTAGCTATATTTCGAATATTCCGATGAAATTTTTAAAGAAAAATATAGTCTCTGATCGCAATTATTTAAATCTTCACTCACATGAGGCTACGTAGGGTTTCCAATTGACCACTGGCATAGTGATGGGCGAGTGCGTGGCAAACACTCGACTCACACTCTCCTCTCCTCTAACCGTCCTCCCCCTCCCCTCTAACCACCTACGCCCATTCTCCCCGCCCCCACCGATAATATTTATAACTTACACGAGGCGATATATGGTTTCCAAGTGACAACCGGCATCGTGATGGGCGAGTGCGTGGCAACCGCTTGACTCACACTTTCCTCTACGGCCTGTTGCATGCGTACTGAAGCCTGCACGTAGACCTGGCGCTCATGTGTGCCTAAATGAAAATTAATATATTAAGCTTAAAGGAGTTCGTTATAAATTATACCATCCAATACGCGTGGCGATTGTGTGTACTTGATTGGCAAGCAGTTAAATATACATCTTTATTTCACGATCAGTATCATAACTCCCCTGCATATACCCCCGAAGCTAGTTCGTGACTTGAAAACGCTCATCATGACAATATTCAAGCTTGCACAAGGATTCCTACTCAATAAGCGGCATTATTACTCCCCCTACTCACCAATATATAGCGCAGGTGTAGGAGGTGGGGCCTGAGGCGGCTCATGTTGGTCGCCGCCGTGAGCATCGAAGCCCAGCGCGGGTACATGAGAGGCGTCGAAGAGGTCCATTTCTGTTAATTCGCCCGATTGGAGTGTCCAAGCCTTGGCGATGGCGTGCGAAAACTATAAGGGGAAAATAAAATTTAACGTCCACTAGATAGATAACTCATAAATTGATCAAATGCACATTAACGAATGCAAAATGACGTTCGGTTTACCGATGTTTTCGAAGACCCCAAAAAAAATCCATAGCTTGGATAAATATTTGAAACCTTGTGATGCACAAAATCGGAATAAAAATACTCCTTTTAACACGGGTCCACTCTTAATCAATCTAAAAGGCTTCTTGAGTAAACATAATTGTCAATATCAAAGTGGTAATTTAGTAACGCAGCAACACGTACATATAAATGTTAATGAAAAAGGTGCAATTACTTGATGCTTCCATATGATTCTTGACGGCTGTGATTTGAGGACAGCGAGAATGAGGCCTTTTGGTACAATGACCTTGAAGTGAAGGTCAGCCATGTCGATATGTTCTTCGGCATTCCACCAAGGAAAGTCGAACATACTTTCTTCTTGGTCGTAACCTAATGGAGAAGAATATGGGAAAAGTGCTAGAAAGTAGCCTTTTTCAGAACTTTATACGATCATATCATTGTATTTTAATAAAGAATAGTAGCATGTTCAATTATAATACAAGTTTTTGTGAATATTAACAATGAAATCAATCGTACAATTCTAAATATCTATTCTTATAACTCAAGAAACACAAATGAAATGTTTTATCTAAGTCTAGACATGAACGGTCTAGTATTTGTTGTGATTTTTATCTATGAAATATCGAATATCCCTATTTTCATTATTGCTTTCTCTAATATCGATAACATATGACTTTTTTATTCTTAAAATATGAAATATCACTGTTTTTATTGGCTTTTCCCTATTAACATAAATCTTCTTGGTTTACCACTTTCGTCGCAGTTCTCAATGCGCACATCGTCATCTTCATCGCAAGTTCCACCGGAAGCTGCAGCACTCTGATCGGTGATTTCCGCCGCATCGTGCAGGTCTCGAGAAGCCGCCGAAATATAGGCGATTTCGTGCTCGCCTACACTGAAGTTCCACCTTTGAAAATAGAGGTTGATAATTTTATAATCAAAATATAAGCAAGAGTAGGAAATGTTCCATCTAAAATAAATGCGGATTCGATCTTTTAACGATTGGTCTTTTTAGCCACTTTTGAGCATGTTACTTGAAACCATATAAAGTCGCCGAACTGAATGCGATTTCCTATATGATTTCATGCATGCGTGCCTACACTTCAATTCCATCCGTGAAAATCGGGATCGTTATTCATTCATTTCTCAGGATGTGGTGAAATTTCGTTTTTGCATTAAATGAAGTACATGTAAATGAAGAAAAAAAAATGTTATGCAACTCAATAGCGTCACCTAATTGAGAAGGTTTAAAATTAACGATTTCATTTTAACTTTTCTATTGCTAAAATTGATATGTAATGATTTATTTGACGGTCGGTTAATGCGTAACTAGCTACATACTAATGCTTTGCTAATAACTTCATCTTACTTTTCTGACCCGCTGACCATTTCTATAGCGCGCACAGTTCGCGTTGTTCGTGAAATGACGAGAGTTTGCGATGTTTTGGGCAAGCTGTCCTCATTGTCGGACCCATGCTCAAACTGCTTACAACCCTCCATATCGCAAACGTACTTCACCTTTTATAATGTGGGAAAAAATCATATTTCATGTTTCATGTAACATGAATGCTAAAAATAATTTGCAAAAATTTATTAAAATCTCAAGGAAAACATGTTATCAATTTATAACCCGAAATTTCCAGGTCCTTGAAGAGTTTACTCAAAATCATACAAAAAGGTATAGATATATAACAACCTGGAATCATGCCACGTAGAAAAACATTATGTATATTTCCCCCATTCAAATATCAATATTGATTTGTTAATACTATAATAAGCTTAGAATCTTAACTCGTTTTTAACACATTTAGATATCCGCAACTCGGTTAGTCTAAAAATCGGTAAGTCTGAAACTAACCCGTCCACTTTGCAAGTCCACACCATATGTCTCGCTCTCTTTGCCGCCAACCATAATGGAATGATCGTTGAGTCGGAATGACGAACTAAGCAGTGTTTCTGCGTTGAATGGAACCGGTTCGACAGAGACGCCGTCGTATTGATAGAGACCGCCATCCAGTGATGGAATGAGACGCGTGTGGCGTCCATCTCGGCTTAACTGCATGCATTAAATAATTAATTAACAATTATCGAATGTATACCACATGCAACGTTTAATGTTTGCTAAGAGAAATCGTAAGAAAATATAGGTCACTTGCATAGAAAATAATTAAATATTTTCAAATTGAGTTTGAAAGAGAAAACAAATTTGAGAAGATGCTATGCAAATATGTTTAATATATTATTATCATGATAGTACATTTAATGAATATACTTCATAATTAATTTTGTAGTCCTCATAATGATTAATCCATTGTCATATACACCATGTAGTTACAGCATGGGCTGCAATGAAAAAGTAAAGTAAAATCAAAAACGAAACAATATTCTAATATAAGTAAATAGCTTTAACTTCCTACCTCTAAATTACTAATACTTGAGGATAGTAGCGGATTACTCCCAGTGTTAATACTCCATTCTAATGCGCCTTCCTTATCCATATTTAAAGCAGATATTTTCCCGTCTAATGTGCTGACCAGCATTAGGTATCTGTATAAAACAATAGGTGTCGATTTGTTATGCAATGAAATTCTTATTAAATTAGTTAATCTCCTTTTACACACTTTACCTCGACCTATGGATTTTGGACCTGATAAAATAAGCTACAATTTATACACTTTGAATGTCTTTATATTGAGTTTTTCACGTTCTAAAATATGTCTTTCTCCTTGTTAGGGTGCTTTAATATATGAGTTTTACTATCATGTCAAGTGCGATTTAATTAAATGAGTGAGTTCTAGAATGTGTTAACTGTTTGATGATCTTGGATCCTATCTCATCTACTTAATTCGCATACAGAGTGGACATAATATGACCTGGAAATAATATGAGCACTTGATTTCACAACGTACTTATTTATAAACACTTAACTTATGTATACTTGAATAAAGTTTGAATCACGATTCAAGTCATTAAAGGATTCGATACTTGTAGTATAAATGCAGTGCTGATATTAGGTCCAGTCGATATTATGTCCATTTTTTGGAGCACGTCAGTAGAATCAGAGTTTTATGATCATTTAGTATCATTTCAATAAAATCATTTAAAAAATTAACTGGCTCGTTTACTTGTACAAGGGAGGCTATGTGTATATTTACCTATGTACAAATAGGTATGATTTTAAAAATCAGATTTTGTATCGAATTATTCGAAATACGATATTTATGTTTTCAAAATATATTAATATGCACCTATATTTTATTTTTAGTCGAAAATCATTGCGGTATCATAATTTATTTGAGAGATATTAAGCTTTAGATTCGTCTCATTTGTACATAGCGTCGCATTTGCACATAGGCTCCCTTGTATGTATTCACCTTGATTAAATTTATTACATAAGGGTGGGTTGTGGGGTTTGTTTATTTGTTTCAAGCAAATAAGACGTTTAAATGTCTTACTATTTTTTCATGTTATAGGGAGTGGTACATGGTGGTCATATTATGAACTGGACATACGAGTAATAATGAAAGTGCCAGCACTGGCTCACACACAATAAAAAGTCGTATTTTACGTTCGTAAAGTGTCTGGACAAGTGAAAGTAAGACCAATTAGGCCAAAAATATTGACCTGTCAGTTGATGACGCGTCAGCGTTTGGGCAAGAAGCCGGTTTCTGGTCAAACTTTGACTCATTTTGGATGTCAAAACTGCCACCCTCGGACAGATCATTTTCGACTGGGGAAGACAACACATTCGCTTTCGATATGACTGTCAGGAACGCCACTGATGCTACAATACCGCATAGCTTTTTAACAATAGGTTTTCTTTCTTCCATTTTCAACTCATCTTTGAAAATGAGGTTCATACATCATCAAAACAAACGTTTTAAAATCTGAGTCATCACAACACCACTTTTGTTTACAACTTGAAAACATGCTAAAAGCTTTCGCCAGGTCAATCTTTAAGGTAAGTTGATAGGGATTTTCTTTATATGCTAAGTAAACAAATCCCATTTTCTGAGATATAATTGAGAATTATCTGTTATTATTCGAAAAGTGTTCATTTTATTATTAATTTTACATAATGTGCATTCGCATTTAAAATGATTATAAATTACACGATTGCCTAAGAGCATGAA
This sequence comes from Hydroides elegans, assembly GCA_001703475.1. Classification (NCBI taxonomy): domain Eukaryota; kingdom Metazoa; phylum Annelida; class Polychaeta; order Sabellida; family Serpulidae; genus Hydroides; species Hydroides elegans. The sequence continues at coordinate 13,752 of LQRL01000732.1, forward strand.
ACAGCCATTTGTCCTTACTTATGCTTGGAGGTGTGTCGAAATATGACGTTTTGATTGGTCGATCGAAGTCGTACGTGGTATGATACTCTCCGCACATATTCACGATCACAAACGCGAAATTTGTCAATGTCAGCTTGCCATTAAACTAAATAACGATATTCGTTGGCAACATCAACAACAAAATATCCGCTCATAAACTCGAGTTCATAAACTGCGGCTAGATAGGAAATTTCTTTAAATACAGGTGCTTGAATAGCATGCGATATGTCGAAGTAACCACTGTTTAACTTAGGGGCAATGCGAATTCAATGTTAATACAATCTTTAAAGTTATAACGGATGATGAAGTGTGGTATGGTACACGAATGGATTCTGGTAATTTAGAACGCATTTTTCTAAAGGTGTTTTGTAAAGAATTTGATGGGATAAGATCAATGGATAAATGATCGTGTATGGTCGCCTCTAATAAATCAAAATAAATGGAATGAACGCAACGAATTGCAGATGTTTCAAAATTGCAATTAAATGAAATGCGATTAACTCTGTGCATGAAGCGTATAACACCATCCGATAATTCTTGATACGTGTAAGATAGCCCACGATTGGACGTAAAGATGGTTCGAATTTCATTATCTTAGGTTTGTACTACTCATTTCCGTCGTCAATTGTGCGCTTACGTTAGGACTCTTGCAATTACTTCTTTAGTCAATTGCAATGGTTGTTGCTGAATGGATACGCTAGCCTCACTAAATCAACATCTGGTGCGAGAGACTAAAACTCATTATTTGGCCGTTTTATCCCAATTCCTTTCGGGGTTTGCGAGATCTACATGGACGCGCTACATTTTGTGTTACACGTGATCAACTCCCCTTATTCAATGATTCACATGTGAGAGTCGCTCAAGTATGAGTAGGGCTTCCACATAAGCTTTAGCCCTTTGTGAATCACTTTGCTGCTTCGCTTGATCAGAATTGTAAACACTATCTCTCGGTTTAAAAGCAGCCGCGATACACGAATTTCCTAATTGCAATTTCGTTCATCACGAGTGTTGTCACAGGGTTCTGTGAAAGCCTGATGTAGTTGCTGCATCATACTTGGTACGTATTTGTTCCTCATATATTTAATTTTTTTGGTTTAGAGTCAATTCGCAACACAGAGTCGCACTCATTAAGGGTAAAGTAGGGTGTGAGTCAAGAAGAGTAGTTGACGAATACGCGATAGGGAAATTGAGCCGTTAAAAGATACGTATTCCACGTTGTTTGGTCTCTATGACTGTACTTGGATAGTACGTCGTTGAAGTCCCTGTGTCATGTCGCAGTATCACAATTACCCTGCGAATGGAATAGGGCTTCAAAGAAATACTATTTTCGTTTTATCGGTAATTATGACAATGAAGCTAAGCATAGACTTATCTCAATGAGTTCCATAGGCATGTTTGCCAGGCGTGTTTCGTGCATAGATATTTGGACCTTCTGCAAACGTCTATGGCATACAATTAACACTTGTAAACATATCGCGATACATGTTTACACACATATATCGACAACGCGTTATTTAACGAGGTTCCAATGATCGTTTGATGATCGCATTACCCACGTTAGACGTACGTTAAATTAGTGTTATAAATTTACGTACGTAATTTTACGAGGTATAGATTTTCGACCACGTGTTTAGACGTAGATATATGTTTTTCTTAATATCATGGTTTAAATGTGATTTTTGTTTTGTGTTTTCTTCGCAATCAAGTTGGTGATCTCTATGATTCTGTTATTGTTTTTAAAAGCATCGCTACAAATGTATGCATTGTTTGAGTTGCAAACGGTTTTTATGTAACGCAAATGTTGAAAAATAGGATTTGGGGTTGCGTCTGCCAATTCGAATACGCAAGTATAGTGTATAAGTATATAATGAGTCCATTATCTGGTTAGAGGTTACCCGCTAAAATAACCTGCATGGTAGCCCATAGCCAATAAATAAGTCACTGTTAGTATATTAATATACATGTAATAACACATTAATAATAAGTATTTGTGATAAAACGGGACAATCTTTATGGAAATTGTTATGGATCTTACTCATTTTTTAAAGGATTGTTGTCTGGGATATAGCATGTAACTTGATACTATATTAAATCGTGTAACTTATTTTATATCACTTCTTTTAAATAAACATAATATTCATTCAAAACATATTAAAAACTAATTAATTCTTTTATTAGAAATAAATATTATCTAGCTAATTATTGAACATTATGTAGAAGGACGGAAGGAATAATTCTAAAGTTCTCATTTGAAAGCCCCCTCCCCCATACAGAAACAAGACTTTTCTAGTAAATTAATTTATATTATACGACATTTCATTATAAGATTCCTTGTTCTACAATCTCGAAAAGTTATCTACCTCGCCTACGTAAATATGTTAAGAATACGTACGAAAATCTTACCTCGTGTTCGTAAAACTATTTCTTGCACAGATAGCGCGTCTATTGCCACAGGTTCATCATTCCCTCTCCTAATTTCATAATGTCGAGCAGCTCCTTGCTTGCTTGTAGCGAGTTCAATTGCTTCGTGGAATGTGTTGGGTTCATGCCCTATGATATTTCGAGCAATACTATTGTCGAGACATCCATCTACCAATGCTCCTATGAGGATAATTTGGTTCCCTATATCTTGTTAATAATAAGCCTCTTCTCCTAACTGTCTTATTCAAATTGCGATCATTTGAATTTATTCGTCTTTCTTTTGAGTGAGCCTCTTTGATTCTTGTAACGCTGAATGAGAAGGGCACTCCACGACCAAATTTTAAAAAGTGTTTATTTGAGCATAAAATCACTTGTTAGATTGAAATATGCAATGAGTAATCACATTTAGAAAAATAATTTTAACAAAAAGGTGTTCCTATGTTTGTAGCTAGCTGAGCTCACTGCGCTCATCTAGCTGGCTAGAATCATAAGAGGAATACCTTTTATGAAAAATGAAAATGGTAATACTGGTATACATGACTATTTTCTAGTTGTTTATTAAACCTAGCTATATATATGAGAATAAAAATTAACCATATATTGACGATAGAATTTATAATAATCAACAAATATCTTAAAAAAAAGTTCCTTATAATCTTGTTGCTCGAAAGCCACTTTTGAAAGTTTGTAGCTAGATGAAATTTGAAAAGGAACACCTTTTTTGAGGAACACTTTGTGGGGTGCTCTTCTGAATGAGCGTCACTCATATATGAGTACTGATAATTAAGCATGCGCCGTTTTTGGGCCGATGTAGGGTTGGGGTTTTGGTCTGTGAAGCTAATGAATTGATCGGTGTAGAATTTGCTGTTTAATGTGTGGCTTAAATTGTTGATAATTGATATAGAATTGATGTTGTGTAATTTGTTGTTTATGTAATTGTTATTCTGAATAAATTTGAAGGCAACGCAAGAAATACGATAAGTTTCTCTTTCTTTAATAGTCCGATAAATTCCGTTGATACAATTATTACACATAATGCGAGAGGCAAGATTGCCCAAAAAAACTACAAATTTAAAAACTTGGGGATTATATATACACAGAACAGGCGTGATCATGCATCCCACTCCCTATTAACGTCGTGTTTGTTGTGAGTCTAAATGGTGCATACCGCTTTTTCATCAAAGGTTCTTACTGTTAAATTTATGACTTCACCCTCCATACCCTATATGGCTCATCTAAATCTATTCAACACGACGTCGATATTCCGGGAATACATGACCACAGCACCTTAATAATGCATGGCCACAGCGCCTTACATAATCTTATCATAGACACATAAAGAAAATGCATTAAGGTTACCTTATATTATATATTATATCATATCTGTTATATTATTTTTATCACGCGAAGCAGCGGGGTGAATCGCACAAGTTGAAGCTTATGTGGAAACCCTTATATCGCGACTTCCAAATGTGAGTTATAGAATAAAGGGGTCAATCAAGTGTAACATAAAGGTCGTCCATGCAAATCCTTCAAAACCCGCAAACCCCGAAGGGAATTAGAATAAATGGCCAAGTAGCTAGTTTGAGTCTCTCGAGCCCGAGGTTGTTTCTCATGAGGCTAGTTGAAGCAGTTTTCTCTAAATCGAGGTTTGAAATCCATTTAGCCTGAAATTCATTTGACCGCATCCAATTCTCAAGTCTATTTCATCTGATTGTGAGTGTAGATGATAAGCAAGAGTCTGATAACTGACTGTTTTAATACAACTTGTAGTTGATGATAGATATGTCCATGCATATTATGAAAACGTAAAAATAAAAAGTTAAGAAATACGTTTTTGCTCATATAAAACATTCATAGTGTTTTATGATTAGAGAATTTTTGGCCGGAAACTTTTTGGCACATACTGTCATTTTTGGAGACTTAATGGCTGGAAACTTTATGGCTGGAAACTTTTTGGCTGGAGACTTTTTGGCACATCATGTCACTTTTGGAGACTTTATGGCCGGAAACTTTTTGGCCGGAGACTTTTTCGGGTGAATTCATTTGGGCCATGTAGGTTTTGGGTTTCGGTCTGTGAATCTAATGACTTGATCGGCCGCTGGCCCTTATAACGGTTCAAAACATTACGTTCTATACGTTTCGTCTGCCGCCCTTAACGCTTTTGCAACAGGCTGTAAATCGGATAACCAATCTTTAAATCGCATTCCCCTTTCTCCATTAAAATCCCGAATCTGTTTCCCTAATCTACCCGCCCATATTTCCTTTTGAAGATTTGAAAACGAATGTAACAGTCGAATATCCATGTTTTACCCGCCACAAAATATATTGAATAATACTCGTTTTTATGAACTCTAAAGATTCTTCCAAATTTTTAACAAAACAAAATATATAAAATAAATATTGATAAATGATTGTCTCACTGGTTTTGTTGATTTACTGGTAGCGAATCTCGGTAATGGTGGCGTTGATTTGTGCTGTGTGGCGGCGAATGTTTATAACATGCAGTGGTAGCCCAGTCAACAATGAATCTCACATGAGTTGCGGTGAGTTCCCGTGAGACTCACAGATTTTCTCACAGGGTGTGACTCGCCCTGTAAGGATCACCACC
>LQRL01000738.1:0-30079 GCA_001703475.1 Hydroides elegans
GAAGAATTCGTATTCCTGGGAAGCGTAGTACCAAATAGCGCTAAAGATGTAATAAGACGTATAGGACTAGCGTCGACGGCATTTGGCCGACTGAGAGAGGACATTTGGAAAAAGAAGTCAATATGCAATGCCCTAAAGATACGCCTATACAATGCCCTAATAGTGCTCATAGCCACATACGCATCCGAAACATGGACCCTCAGATCGAGCGAAACGCGCAGACTCGAGGTGTTCGAAATGCGCTGCCTAAGAGCCATCCTAGGGGTGACGCGCAGAGAAAGGCTGAGAAACGAGCACATCCGCAAAGCCCTTCAGATGAAAAACACAATCACTGAAGTGGTAAAGCAAAAACGGCTGAGATGGTTTGGCCATGTCACAAGACGCCCCCCTGAAAGCTATGTCGCCAAAGCCTACCGAGAAGATTTCTCAAATCCAAGACCGCGAGGCAGGCCACCCAAGAAATGGATTACTCAGGTGCGAGACGACACAGGGCTCCCTATTGCGACCGCAGAGCGCAGAGCATCGGACCGTGGTGATTGGCGTACAGTCAACCGTCTGGAGAGAGCGAGGGGACGAAGAGTCCTGAGCATCTAAGTCAAGTAAGTCAAGTATGAGACGGAACTTTTATGTAATAAGTCCGAAAGTTACATCTCGCAGTAATGTGATTAGGGTGGGCTGATACAATTCGCATTAGAAAAAGTGTTCTATAGCTTTTATATCCCGCTCCGGTTTATTCCGTTGAAGCGACATAGCACAAATCGTCATGTGGCAGGGAACTAAGTATTACGTTAAACATTCAATTCGAAATATTGACAATAATCTTGAATATTTAGAAAAACGTTAATTCAAGTTAAGGGTATTAATGTTGACGATATATCAATATAATAGTTATAATGAAATAATAGTTTAGTTCCAACATAATGATGCATGGCTTACATTTAGACAGTAGTATGCATATGCATGTATTATACAATCATATTCTGGTCATAATAACACGTTCAATTATGGCTCGAACTGCTTATGGTGAAGTTGTGCAGTATGTATTGTATGAAAAAATATAATCTCTCTAAACATGAGACCTTGGACTTTAATAATGAATTTGGACGACATATATATGTAAATGCTTTTTTTATTTGATTACGCGATTAAAAGGCCGACTAAGCAACGATATTCAAACGTGGTGAAGCAGTCAGTCCTGAAACGTTTGTCCTAGAGAACATGAATCAAAAGGGTTTGTTTCCCGTCAACTCTTTTGTCGAAACAAAAACACTCCGCCTTTTTCGTCTTAAAACTAGCATTTTCATTGCGTTGCCAAGGAAACGGTAACAAAGCCTAGGCAATGAGTACTGTGGAAAAAGGTGGAATGTTTGATGGGGAGCACTTGGTCATTTCATTGAGATATATGCATAAGGATTAGAGACTATTTAGACGCAAGCTGTCTAAAGCTCCCTCACGTTTGTATTTGCTATACTGTCTATAAGATTGTATGCTGCGTCATTTAACATTACATGCACATCGTTTAATCGCTTGATAATACGTCCCCGGTAAATTCAGTATATGAATTTATAAAATTAATCGCTTTCATTTGTTCATTATCATTTCAGGCATGTGTTATCAAATGTTGTGCTAGTTTCATCATGTTGTTTGAAAGGCACAAATATGTGACGGCTTTCCATGGATGTTTAAAAGAAACGTTTTGATCTTGAAACAAAATTTCAAATTATCTTTGATGGAAAGCTTAAACAAAGCTACTCATGTTGTGCCTTCCTTTGATTAAGCCCTAGCGCCTATTTCAGAAATATTTTAAAAATGATATTAAAATATCTTATAAATAGATATGACTATTGTGTGTGTGAAACTTATAAACCTTTGGTGGACATACCCTTTGTTGAAGATGAGAAAATATCTTACAAATAGTCTATTCATTCTTAAACACATTGAAATCGTGTTTTTGATATGTTTTGATATACCAATGCTACAGGCTTTACGGTGCTTTAATGTGTATAACTTTAAGGTTTCTCATCATCATTGCAATTGATGGCAAATATAATCAATTCTTTGTTTTCAAAAAGAAAAATGCAATATTTTTGCATCTCAAATATTTAAAAAATATATTCCTTCATTAAATATTTACAATTATATAACCTTATTACCATTGCTATTGTGCTTTTAACTTCCTCTGTTGAGACCAGCAAAAGTGTACTATATTTTATAGAATTACTTTGGAACTCAGGAACAGCAAATCAGGTTAATGGATTTGGTTCCTTATTATATTGTCTCCCAAAAGGCATATAAACCTTGTCCAGACTATGATATTAAATCATAAAATTTGATAATTTACTTAGACGAAATGTGGAATATCGCAAAATTCATTGCTGAATACAGCGTTTTGTTCTAGTCATCTTTTAGCCACACATTGTCTTTTGAATAGGATGATGAATGATAATTTGGATTAGGAGAATGACAATTTACCTCATTAAAAAAAATATATTGTCTATATGAACGTATACGAAACACATATGAAATCGATTGCGAAATATTCGAATAGAAAGTTGATTATATACCATATTTGATGCATTTATGAGACCTATCATACCCCGGATATCGGACAGCAAACGCAAGTTTTCTCCTCAACGACTATCAACTACCCCCTCACTCTCCTCCAAAATATAAATAACTCCCTTCTCCCATCTCCTTAGTAGTGGTCTAAAGAACGTAATAAAGTGGGTATATCTCATTTTCTTATCAATCTCTTTTATGATGGCGGCGGCAGCGCTTTTGTTAATCGCCAAGACGGAGAAGAAGTGACAGCAATATCTTGGCTTGATAAGGGAGATTGCTCCAAAATATGAGTGGGGTGCGGGCATGAATCCAGCTCCAGACAAAACTATTCAGCCATTGCCTGAAAATTGTCCAAACGATTTGTGCAAATTATTAAAAATCGGACTAAAATAGAGAGTATCAAACCATCAAAACAGGTTATGTAAAAGGAATGCAATCGCTCCAAAAAATACTAAAAATAAATTTTCGTGTGATTTTTAGCCCAGTGACCCAGTGAATAAGGAGTAAAGACCCTTATGCTACTCATAATATCAATAATATCAATTATTCTAATCCTAGATGACCCAATAAATTCCCATGTTACTCCTCACACTAATCCAATCATCTTATATCAGGAGATACAACCGCTGTAGGTAACGATCCCCTTTCAAAACTCCGGATCGCTTTGGCAGTCTAATTCAAGCAGGCAGCTACCAGCTGCTTCAAAAAGAGTTCCCTGTTTGGCAGGAGTAGGTAAGGGTAATGTCATAAAACGATGTGATGTTCTAAAAATCGATATCCGGTCAAAATGACACCTGATACTTCACGCAGTTGCAAACATCATATTTTGCCATCTCGTCCAATAAACAACAAATTGATAACGCAGGGACTAAACATACATTTTGTATTGTTTTCTCGATGCATTTAGTCTCAGCGACGACATGAACAAACATAACAATGAACATCAAATCTATGAATAATTGTCGTCAACATGTAACGGTGTTACACACTACCAAAATCCCCAACGTTCATACCCGACGTCTATGTTCTATGACGTTGGTGGGATTTTTCGAGTGTTGACGAGCTCTGAACTTGACATGCGATTGGAACAAGTTGACAGCTACCTGGGAGATTCTTAACGATACCCACTCGGCAAGGGTCGTCGATTGTACGTCGCATTTGGACTAGACGTTGGGAGGACGACCTATGAAAGTTTTCAAGACGTCCTTTCATGTCCCGGCGTCTGGAGAACATAATGTATACGTCCGACTCGGGCGCTACGTCGATGCACCGTATTTTCTACGTTCGCGACGAATAAGGACGTCCGGAAAACGTTCATATCGACCCAACGTAGGGCGTCCTCTCAACGTCGGTGGACGTCTTGCCGAGTACGTAGGCATACATGGTAAGATTCAGGCTGCATAAAAAGGGGAAGATCGGTCTAATAAAATATAAAATAGTATAACTGGACCAATAAACCAATTGGTATTTATTTATCTAAGAACTGTTAATTAAACAATATAAATATTAATTGTGAATATCATTTGTTACATGTAGCATATCTCTCAGTGTTATACATATATATGACTATGGTGTTTTACATAAAATAATTCATATAACATTTAGTTGACACTGACTATTGAATAACATTGATATTTATGACAGTAGCTTATAGTAGTCTCTATTTGTAACTGATAACAGTAATATCTCTTATAGCTTATAAAAGTAATAGTAATAGTAATAGCTTATAAAGTTCAGTCCACAAACGTTACTTTCTTCTTATTCCCCGAAGCGCGAAACAGGACAAGCCCTTCCATATCATTGACGCCAATTGGCACCTTATCAGCAGCGCTGACTCGCTTTCCTCTCTTGCAAGCCCTTTTCTGAATGTCAACAGTCCTTTCATTAAGATGCTGCACTCATCTGTGGGACGTGTACTCATAACGCAGGCCACTCACGTCATATAACATTGAGTAAGAAAACCCAAAAGAAAAATATTGTTATGGTATAAAAAGTGAATAATGATATCCGCATATTCATATAGACGAATCACGCTTTATAAGACTTATAACACAGCCACTTATAAAAAAGCCATAGAAAATGTAGTCTACGTCACGATGGAAGGAAATTAATATATGCGTGTGAAACCAATAGCCTATATGTCATTGTTCCATGATGATCTAAAAACTCAAATATGGTAATAGAAAATGCTATAAAAAGGTGATCGTAAAGCCTACTACCATTAGCATGGTTCAGAATTATATTAATGGATTTTTCCAACGTATTAATCGTACTTTCAACCAAACCAAATATGAAATATTACAAATGTCACATTTATATCAAACGCAATTTGTAGTAAAAACACATCTATTAGCAAACAGATAACGATTGTTGTTAATGAATATCAATTTTTATTGGCGAGTATATATAAACATGGCAGATATTATCATTAATAGAACATTCATTTTAAACGCTACTTGTATTAGAAATTAACCTTGTAGCAAAGATAGCACCGATTAATAATATTAACATTATCATATGAATCGTTATGTCCATGGACGGGTACATACAGACATTGCCTATATGATCATCATGAGCATATTAATGTGTTGACATATTATCCCGTTTAATGCCCGCAAGCAATTTCTCAAATTTCTCCATCCCCCCCCCTTAACTGCCCATCATATGGAGGGAATGGAAGCTAAAGAGGAATGTGAGGTAGGGATACATAAAGGCCTTTCAAAACAGTGATTTGGCCCGCGGCTCTGAAATATTAATGCGCGTTGTCTATGATATGGTAGAAACAAGATGGAGGGCACCAAGAAAGATATGCAGCCGAAATGTGTATTATTTTGATATATATTGGTTATGTATGTTAACCTAAATGAACATATTCGTACTGATTCAACTAATATTATATGAACGCAAAGCCGTGTCAAAACGCAGCAAGTCAAACTCAAAATCAAATAATCACTTGACTTGGAGGATATGTCCAAAAGTCGCTGGTCAGATAGGAGACTAGAAAAAATAGGAGCATGTTTAGTGCTTAAATTAGTCTTGAGCCTTTTTTTTGTTTTATCTTTTAGATGACTTCTTTTAATCAAACACCTATATCATTGAAAAATATATACTTTAATGTTATGTCGCATTATATTTACTCATCGGGTGCTCTTTGTGTTTCCTCGGCAACTGTGTTGTCACGAAAACGATGTACTTAATAGCACAATAATAGTCTGGCCATTACAGTAATATACCACCACATTACAAAAAATCCAATTAAGTCGGTGCAATATGACGATAAAAGCATTGGTCAGTACCGCTGTATCGTTATCTGTGCGAATAATAATTCAAGTTTGTAAGACTAATTCAATAATGAATTATCAAATTGTAGAAAAAAACTGTAAAACGGCCCTGTAAATAATATCCTATAATCATAAAAATATAAATATATTATCGTTGAGCCATTTATTCGCAGGCTATCGCATAATGATGTGAAAGCTTCTGTTTCCATGAACATCACTGTATTTGTGGTATGATATACATGTATAAGTCCAGCCGGACGTCCCTAAATTTGCGCCTGTAAGAAATACCAATCTCGTAAGATATCTGGAATGTAATATAAACGTTGTTTTCTATTCTTTGTCTTTCGAACGAATCCAACATTCATTTTTAACTTAGTTAATAATAGCAGTAAAAACCACCGGCCGAGAGTCGTTTTCCATGTGCAACATGTAGACAAGTCAATTTTGTAAAATAACACATTTTGGCTTCCCATCTAGCAACACGAAGCATGGCATTAGCACTAGATTGTTGGTATTTTTTCCATCGCGGGTCCCTTATTGAAAATTAACAGCTCTTGCAATATCACCAGTATGGCTCACTATTTAAAAATGGTACATCAATTATTGAAAATGCGAAAATGGACAGTATTTGGCGTCGCGACTTTTATGTTACTTTAGTCTTCTGGATTAATAGGTATCCGATTTTGAAATAGGGTTAAAAGACAAAGGGTTACAGACAAAGGGTTCGATGTATGTCATTGAAAGACGGCAGACTTAAGATTGTATGATAGATATATTGGTTTTAAATAAAGTAGATTTAATTCTAAACTTGGAGAAAATTGACAATGTCAATCAAATAATGCAATTGATACCCACAACATTTTGCTGCGTCGTTCGACCACGTTTTCTATTCTTATATGACCTTGATTTAGCGTTTTATTGCTAGTTCGTAAAATTATTGGGAAATACAGCTGTGCGGTCGTGAAAACACCCCGAGCTTGTTCCACTTGATTAGAAAATAAACTGTTAATCCGCGGAGAGTTTTGCGCAAAATCCACTAGTTGTCACGAGGGGTGGAGGCAGGCAGAAAGGGGGATCTTGTTGGATATTTGAGTTCTTAGCATCATGTCTATATGTCTATATATGTCTAGATACTATTTTCAGAGATTGGTGAAATCATATTCATGTTGCTATCAGTTTAGGTTTTCATTGTTAAATTATATATCTTAGATATGTTGGTTAGATTACGAGAACCAATAAAACAATTTCACAATGTGACTCCCTATCATCTCATCCATAAGAGTAGCCCTACTATATTTGGGGGCCTCAGGTTCTTGCAACTGTAACCTTGCATTTGTCTGGTTTACGATGAAATATCATGATATTTTTGCGGGATCTAGGATTATCAAATACCTCCTTTTTCCTTTCTTTCCGTCTTACTTTCAATTATATATCATGCATGCTTATATAGCGTGCTTCCTACTCGACATGATGCGTCCGTACTACGTCGCATTGGAATGTGATTTCGAAAGGACGTTTTAAGATGGGCTTGAATTTGTTTTCAATACGTTCGGTGTAGGTCCTTTTAATGCCCGACTTGTCGACATGATTGTTGTGATTAGGTTGTATATGAGTTTGCTTCTATGTCAATTTTTCGTCGTTGACCGAGAAAATATGTCAGTGCAAGAATGATGACCGGGTGTACCCGGTGACAAAAATGTATTGTTTTACCGAATAAAATAAATAGCAAGTTGCTAAGTTGCATATACATTGAATTGCATATATATATAACTGCCATTTAACATCGTTCAATGTTGCGACTTTGATTGATATGACATTCAATAAAGGATATCAAATTATCCAATTATTTAAATCATATTACGCATTACATATTTAAATTTCAAATTATATTATAATAAATAGTAGTTGTTAAGTTATTAAACATAACCGAATCCTAATTTATTGATCGATTAGTGGACACTTAATATCTTTCATAAAAAATAACATATTTCTTTAACTTTTTATCAGTTTATCTATTTATATTACTTGATTTATTGTGATTATTATTGTAATATAGTTGCGATAGTCTTTTATATAATCTTTTCTGAGCTCGTAGTAACCTTAGTAAAGAAACGTTTTATCGACTTTGAAATCCTTTGTTTTATCGATTTTCAATTACCCAATTAGGAATATAAGGACGATGCTCAAAATATTTTAGTCGTTATTATTTATAGGTACATCGTTACAAGGCGTAATCGGAATACTGTCGTCGCAAAATATGAAGAGTGAACTTCAATGCTTACCATAGAAATACGACTACCTATATTTGTCCTATTAAGGAAAAATTAAGTGTGACATTTTTTCACAACGGTAAGCCGATAAGGTGCATTTAACAACATCTCGATAACAAATACAGAGACAATTTAAGGTAATTATAACATTATGTTTTATATGTGTATTGATTAATAACTTATTAAAAGGCACAACGCGATTTAGCATTAACATTTTCTCAGAAGGCGGCTGGTATTGATGGAAAAATATATCTATATTCAAATAGAGCGTCATTTATAGATCATCATTCATTCTTTCAAGATTATATGCATTTCTATGCAATCTTTTTGGTGTCACATTCAAAACGTTTATATTGGTATTAAATGTGTTCAGAGTAATTCAGTTTTAATTATTCATACAAATATGGGCATATATTCTCGCATTTTAAACTTACATATTTCAAATGAAATTCACGCAAGAAAACATTTTTCAAAATACGTAAACCATGGCGTGTTTGTTGCAAAACAAAGGTGAATCTAATTTCCTGTATAGGGATTAAATCCAATTACCAACGAAGATGTTTTATGAATTCTCAGGGTATAGATGTACAATGTAGTGATTTGTATAGAGGGACAATTTGATGAGATTCCTTTATATGAAATGATCTTATAAATAATGATTTTTTTTAATCAGCCAAACTTTGATTTTAGGATCGCAAGATTCTAATTGCAATGCAAATAATGCCCAACAATAATTGGATATTGCTATATTGCTATTTTTACAAGAACAGAGTTTTCATACAATAGAACGTTTGATTAGTACGTCATCCTTTTCCTGTTCTCAAAGAAATGTTTCCCTGAATTGTGTGTTGCCTTATAATTTGCACGAGGGTGAAAATTGCAATCAATTTCTCTCACTCAACGTGCTATGTCGTTTCAACGTTTGAAAGACTCTTTGCATGATACGTTTCAAGCGAGACGTTTGCATAATATTGGAGCGAATTTGTGAAAATATCAATTATGAATTTTATCAATACACCAAACGCTTATTAGTGTGAATACGTAAGATTGTATATGTATTGTATTTACAACAAATTATCTAATGATGTCAGTTTCAAGGCTCATATATGATATTAACTCTCGAAGGTACATTGCACTCGGCAAGACGTCGAGCAAGGTCGCGAGGACGCTCATATGAAAGTTGTTTTTTGGCAAAGTCGGACGCAATGAGAACGCTCGCTTGACGCCAGAACGTAGATACGCGTCTGTTAAACTTGCATATATGCCAAAATAAAAACGTGATTTTTACGTCACGTCCAAAGGTGACGTGGAACGGACGATCCTTGCCGAGTGGGGTGCCTCAGATCGGAGAAAATAGTTAAGAGCAAATACGAATAAATTTCTTGAAACATTGAAAACCCGAAAACCCGTATATTTTCTTATGACGACACCTTTCAGAGTTCCCATATGGAAATAACATATCGAAGGTGCGTGCTTGTACTCAGTAACGCCACTCACAGTCTCTTTCAATTTCCGTTAGTTTTCTGCAGCAGAAAACCAAGAGACAGCTTACCCCTTGTTATAAAAAAAATGCGCTGAATTATTTAGTGGATTCTAAGCAGCGATGGTTGTTTTTCCGCCCATTGTTTTAGGTGGTGTTTATTTTTACTGTTGTTTTGGTTTTTGTCCGTATCATTTCACATTGAATTCGCTATTAATCCAACATGTCTTTGTTTTTGTTCATCATAATGGTGTTGTCACCTGCCAGCGGAAAAAACTGAAACCGCTGCGAAATTGAAATAAATTGGTATAGAATATAATAAAAACGCTGTTTTTTAATATTTTACACCGATTCGCAGATGCAGAAAGAAATAGCCACTTACAATAACCTTGGCGAAATTTCTATTAATATGGAGTAAATTAAACTTATATCAATATTGAAACCACTCTTTATGATACGAAGAAGATCAAGTGATGTCATAACATGTTGCATACTTGTAGATACTCATATCACTTTGTCTAAAAAGCTGTAGACCAACCGCAATAATGACCATTTCATATGCCATAAGCTATTTTTGGACGACATTATTCATCCTTAATTCCTCGTGCCATTGTCCATTTTCAGTTATATTTCAAAACATCCTTTGCCTCAAAATTAAAAGCCACTTCCAGAACATTAAATTGTTGTGGTGGCAATTGCATCTAAAATGCACAAAAAACATTGGTCCATGAATAGAAAATGCAATGTAATGTAAAAAAAAGAATTCTTAATATTGTAAGAAAATAATGATTTGTTGAATGTATGTGATTAGGATTCGACTGGCTTGACCCACCTAAGGATCCAGAAAATGATCAGAGTGGGCGTCAATTGTATAAAATGTAAGACAGTTTCCTTTTTTGTATAATATATAAAAGAGCGGAGGACAGGACACCAATTAAGTTTTTAGTATAATGATGATAACGCATAATGCAGACAGTATATGGATTACATTTGCGAAATATTAAAACACTTATACTATCGCTGTTCTATAATTTCGTTACACAACATTATTAAAATTATACATATTTAATAATTTTGTCATCATTTAATACGCTACAAAGCGAACCTTTCATTCTTTGTAAATTGACTACAAGGTTTTTGTAAAGTCCCAGGTTTTGCCTCCCACTGAAATGCAATTGCTGAATCATGAGACATTTTAATAAGTGATTTATTCCCCATTTGAGTTTTTTCTAAAGCCCAATGTCGCCATAACCATTATATATCCCAAATTTTACTTAAACTTCACCAGAGAAGCCTTAAAAAACTCCTGAAATATTACATTTTGAAGTTTTCTAAGATAAAAGTCGCAACCGAATTGTGATGTCTCTATAATTTTGTACATTAAACGGGTTATGGAGGCTTGTGACGTATTCTCTGATATTGTGTAATTTTATTTTGAAATGAGAATTAGATTTGATTGGATGTTATTTGATTGTTCTTAAAAGAAATAATGGATATATGAAACAAAACAAGATTTTCTACTAGAAATGCAAGTGTAAAGTAGATGTGAATATGTTTGAAATGCAATGCAATGATATTTTGAATAGTAGCGCAAGGTTACATACAATGTTTATAATATGATTATAATATGATCTATGCCATTTCGCAATATATATATACATGTATACGAATATATAAATTCATATTTTCTGGATGTTATGTTTTTCTATTTCAAAGCGGAAAATATGAAACTCGACAAAATGCTCCCAAAGTGGTCAGGCCCTATAATCGGCAACAGCACTAGTCCGTTATATAAACGATATAATAATAAATCAAAGCCGTGAGTTTACGACCTCTATGTTGACACACATTATAACATATTCATATGTTAGCCTTATAAATCATTCATAATAGATCCATCAGCATATTTCCGGAGTTTGGGTAAGGAATCAATTACTATATTTGTTCTATCGCCACGGTTTAAGGAAAACAATGATTCTATATTGGGACTGACATGTTCGCATTTTGGAAATACGATACATTTGTACTGAAAATAAATGCTGTTAAAGGTAAAACTAAATACATCCACTCAACGGCAAGGGTAGTTAAAACTACGTTTTCGGATGTGAAGTCGAAGAACGTTTTCTTTTGTGCGTTCTCTGGTCACCGTTGATTACGTCCCGATGAATGTCTTTTGTAGCTCTGATTCGGCCGTTTCTTACAACGGGACAAGACTCAAGGAAGCGTTTTTTTTATCCTGAAGAATTCATTATTTGAAAAACTTTTATAACAATATCTGGGCCCAAGGTCTGGTTTATGAATCATTGTATAAATACGACATGCAAATTTGATCATATTAACTTCTTTTCCCATTTAAAATGTCACTTCCAAAAACATCAGTCCCCAGGTCCCCGTCTCAACCAACTTTGCTATGGCTTTACATATCCTATGTCGTCAGACAATTAATGTTCTTCTCTTTGATTATATTTTTTTCCTGTTGGGGTTCATTGGCTTAGTTCACTCTCCCAGTGGAGCACTTCTGCCTTAGTCTGGCTATGCCCGGTCACCTATTAGATTACTAGGACATGAGAAGTTATGTTATTTAGACGTCAAGCGACGGAATAAATGCGTGGTCATTCGGTTCTAAAAATACGATTTCCTGATGAAATTATTTGTCGAAGATGTTGCAACAACATTGCTACTTTATCGCAGAATAACAAAACAAAATTAAAGTGATGATAAGGATATTAAGTCAGTAAACTAGACTACCTATCAATATTTGAAGAAAATATTTTACGATAGTTTCGGTTAAAACGCTTATGTAATCTGGCGACTTGAACACGATTTGAAGGCTAGGCCTCCGTTTTTGTCACAACGTTATTTTCTGTTTTTCAATTCAAGGAAGGAGACGGAACTTTTATGTAATTAGTCCGAAAGTTACACCTCGCAGTAGTGTGATTAGGGCGGGCTGATACAATTTCGCATTGGAAAAAGTGTTTCCAAAGCTATTATATCCCGCTACGTTTTATTCCGTTGAAGCGACATAGCACAAATCGTCATGTGGCAGGGAACTAAGTATTACGTTAAACATTCATTTCTTAATATTGACAATAATTTTGAATGTTTAGAAAAACGTTAATTTAAGTTTAGGGTATGAATGTTCAAGATATATCAATATAATAGTTATAATGAAATAATAGTTTAGTTCCAACATAAAATGATGCATTGCTTACATTAAGACAGTAGCATGCATATTCATGTATTATACAATCATATTCTGATCATAATAAAACGTTCAATTATGGCTCGAACTGCTTTTGGTCGAAGTTGTGCAATATATAGTGAACGAAAAATGTTAACTCTCTAAACGTCACACCTTGGAACTTAAGTAGTGAATTTGGACGAAATATATATGTAAATGTTTTTTATTCTATAACGCGATTTAAGGGCCGACTAACAATATTCAAACGTGGTGACGAAGTCAGTCCTGAAACGTTTGTCCTACAGAACATGAATCAAAGGGTGTTATTCTCCCAAACGACTCTTTTGTCGAAGCAAAAACACTCCGCCTTCTTCGTCTTAAACTTAATTTCATTTTCATTGCGTTGCCAAGGAAACAGTAAAAAGGAGAATATTTGATAGGAGACACTCGGTGATTTCATTTTGAAATAAGAATTAGAGGGGCTACAAAAATATTAATTATCCGTACCTATTTATAGCGATAGCCTCCTTACTTTCAATATGAATGTTTGCTGCATCAAACACATCTTGCGATTGCAAGACCACCAATCTCCAGTCAAATGATCCATCAGTTTTATTTGTCTCAGCAAAGTAGATTAATTAGTCAAATTGTCTTTTTAAAAATTAAAATGCACAAATATATAAAATTGTTTTGCTATTAATTTGAGATAAAAGTAATATTTGAAAAGAACATATTTGATATTTCAAATTTACACACAAGAAATATCTTCCATAGCTTTCAAAATCACTGCTCACTTTGTGCTTTTCTTATTAAACCATAGCGCCTATTTCTAATGCTCGTTTTGCTTCATTCGTTTTTCTTGTCCTCGGTTTTTGTCATCGGTTTGTGTTTGCCGCAATTATGTCGTATCTTAAATATCAGATTTCAAAGTGTCGCCTTGAGGTGCAATGTCTAATATTATAAGTTTTGAAAGAAGAGGCATGCGAGTAATTAGAATTTGTGATTACAACCCACTCGCAAAGGTTCGTCATAAACACGTCCTTTAGACGTAATTTAAGCACGTCCTTTCTTGGTTCTATATTGAGCCCAGGTGTAATTGGGGCGGACTTCATTTTAAGACGTCGCTTTGCCGTAAATATCTGACCCCCAAAGGGTGAAAGACGTCCAATAAGACCTTAAACGCGACGTCCTAAAGTCGTCCGCATTTCGTCGTTTATGAATGTTTTAAGGACGTCATTTTCTGACGTTATTTAAATTGCTCGCGCATTTTTATTTTAAAATCTAAAATATAATTTATATAAATATCATATATAAATATATTTGGCGAAAATGATAGATATTCAACTAAACCATCATATTCCAATTTGAAAATGACACATTTCGAAGTGAAAAGTGTTGAAAATCAAAATTTTGATTTTTTCGAGGGGTATTCGTAATGCTATTTAACAATAAGTCCAATCCGTGAGCTGGTCCTTAACTGGGGTCCTAACTAGTTAACGACGTTGTGTGAACGAGTTGATACGTCTCTTCATTAAAATACGTCGTTAAGGCGTCATTTAAAGACAATGATGGGACGTCTCATTTTTTACATCTTAGCAACGTCCTATTTGCGTCGCGGACGCCGGGGCGTAAAATTACTTAGTCAGGACGTTCTTAGGAGGTTGTTTCCCGAGTGGGAAGTACGCTGTGTGTTGCGGAGCATACTTGTTTCTATCACTCTTAGCTAGAAATAGGTCAACTAGTTTTATTTGTTTTATATTCTTTATATTAAAAAAGGGAGTTGACTAAAGTGGCGTCTCCCTGAACACGTTTGAGCTTGCGCTTGCGTTTGCGCTTGTGTCTCCGTTTGCGTTCGCGTTTGCGTTTTAACTGTCTCCATGTATGCGTTTTGTATGCGTTATGCATAACGAACCGAAGCGCGTGATTGCTATAAAAAGGTAACATGAAATCACATGAAATTACCTACCATCGCTTAAAAATCCAACGATTTTGCAATCTATTTACATACACATTGTTAATTGTCAAACAGAGTAATAGATCTATGTACATATAAAGAAACTGCTAAATGGACGTTTTTTACGCAGTTACTCGCCAAAGTTTTCTTCTTCTTTTTTTAAATTTGATTATTTTTTTTCTTTGCATTTGTTTTTGCTCTTTTTCATAAAAACGTGAATGAAGGTAGCATTTGGGAAACACCGTTCCTACGTTTCCTCAGTTTGCGTTTGCGTTTTGGATAAACCGCTCACTGAGCGATCGGATCCGTTTGCGTTATACAACACGCAAACGCAAACGGATGTTATAACGCACACATGGAGACAGTTTAAAAGAAAATAGTGAACTCGGTTTAATCAAAACGGATATAAAACGCAGACGCAAACGCAAATGGAGACCCAAACGCATACATGGAGACGCCACTTATTGGATGTTTCGGATTCGGAGATATTCTTGCTAAGTGTGGCCATGCCCTTTGTTTAAGATGGATAAGGTTTATAAAACATATGTCAAAAGTATATAGTCTAATCTGCATGTATATGGTCTATTAATTCTGCGAGGTTTAAGGTACCTTGACGCGTATATATTGCAACATTACATGTAAAACTAATCAGCTCTCCTTTTCTTAAATTTACAGTAGACCTACCCTTAATTAATATCCGAAATGGCTTTTACATATAATCCGTCATTAAATATTGGATAGCCACGTTACAGTACCTATTTTACTTTTAACTTACCCTTTTGAGACCAGCAAAAATTTGCATCTAAAACGTTTTTAGATCGTATCCTAAATGACATATAAAGTTTTTTCTGCGGTATAGAACTAAGCATTTCAAAGTAATATATCAGCGGATTTTTGAAGAAAAAAAAACAGTTTTGACCGTAAAGACAACTGCAGCATTTGGTTATTATCTTTTTTGTCAATCCAGTATACTTTAAAATGATGATTTAGAATGGAAGCATGGCAGTCGACTCCTTCAAAGAAAGTAATAGTGTATACATGTGCATATCGTTAATACGACAAAACGATTAAAAACAATTGGAGAAAAAAATCAAGTAATTCATCTGTACCTAGAAACCTATCATTTCTCCCCTGATATCTGACAGTAAGGAAGACCTGGAGGCTCATTTCCCTCATTGAAATTTCATATGAAATTCATATGAATTTCATATGAACTTAAGTGTTAATTCATTGGAACTGAATGAAATTCATTTGAACTTCAGTATGAACTCATTGAAACTTCCTATGAAGAACTTCAGTGTGAATTCATTGGAACGTCATGTGAACTTCAGTGTGAATTCATTGGAACTTCATGTGAAGTTCATATGAACCTCAGTGTGAATTCATTTGAACTTCATATGATGTTCAAAGGAACTTCAGTGTGAATTCATTGGAACTTCATATTATGTTCACATGAACTTCAGTGTGAATTCATTGAAATTTCATATGAAGTTCATATGAACTTCAGTGTGAATTCAACGAAACTTCATATGAAATTAAACTGTACTTCAGCGTAAATTTATTGTAAATTGCCCTGATCTTTAGTGCAAAATCATTAGAATAAATTTCATTTTTCAATTCATTGTTAAAAACAGTGATGTTCCTTAATTTTCGTTTAAGTTTACAAAGAATTTTATTGTAAATTCTATTTAAAGCACAAAAATTGTTATGTTGATTCATAAGTTTAAAAATCATTGACTTTGTAGTTCACTGCCAATTATATTTTAATTGGAGAAGTTACACCGATTTTTCGGTTTAGTTTATAATTAATTTAAATATACTTGATTTATTCGTATTCTTAATTCAAACTTAATTCAATCGGAATTTATAAGCAATCATGTGCCTATATATAATATGAACGCAACAAAGGGTGAAACGCAAAACCGCAATCGAAACTTATATATATTCCCCACTGCAGTTGGAAATTAGTTTGTTCCGATTTCAGTGGGCTCCCGAAAAAATAAACAGGTGTGAAGTTCAATATAACTGACCATGAAGTTAATGGAACTAAAACCTTTTTTTCTTTAAATAATACTTTTACGTATAATATGTTTGACATATCACAATCACTTCTAATCATAGATAGCTTTTAGACAATAAATTATATAAATTTGCACTTTATTTACATAGTAAGGCACTCCCTTGCTTATAATTTTGAGTTCTAAAATAAGATACTTCTGGGCCGTTTCATATGACTTTCCTTTGAAGTTCATGGGAACTGCATATGAATTTCATATGAAGTTCAGTGTAAATTCATGTGAACTTCACATGAAATTCCATTGAAATTCATATGAAGCTCCTATGAATTCACATTGAATGTCATAGGTTCATAGGTAATCATAGCTATGAAGTTCATACGAAGTTAACATGAAGTTCCCATGAATTCACACTGAAGTTCATATGAACTTCATACGAAATTCCAATGAATTCACACTGAGGTTCATTTGAACTTCATATGTTTAGATCGCCGTTGAGGAAAAAACGTGCGCTGGCTGTCATACGAAAGACCTGGAGGCTCATTTCCTTCATTGAAATTTCATATGAAGTTCATATGAATTCCAATGGAATTTCATATGAACTTCATATGAACTTCATATGAACTTCATATGAAATTTCAATGCAGTTCATATGAACTTCATATGATATTTCAATGAAGACAATGAGCCTTGAGGTCTTTCGTATGACAGCCAGCGCAAGTTTTCTCCTCAACGGCGATCTAAACAACCACCCCGCTCCCCCTCTAATCACCCCCTTCCACGATAATTAATAGCTACCTACTCCCATCTCGTCAGTAGTGGAACGTAATAAAGTGGGCATATCTCATTTTCTTATCAATCTCTTTTATGGCATCGTCGGCAACGTTTTTGTTAATCGCCAGGGCGAAGAAGAAGTGACAGCAATTTCTGGGTTCGATAAGGGAGATTGCTTGAAAAATATAAGTGGGTCTCGTGCATAGCCGAAGAACTAAATACCGGTCCAAAGCATTCCTTTTTGATATGCTCTACAATATGTATTAAGGAAATGAAATATAAATTAGATAAAGGAAATGAAATATAAATTAAATTGATTTAGGAAAACGTCATATTTCTTGGGTTTATTTCAAATCAATTGCCCAGTGAATACAAAATAAAATACAAACCGTGTTACTTTACTTTAGCTCTCAACTATTCTGATCCCTCAGGACCAGATATCCCATGTTGTCCCTTAAAACCCATCCCATCATCTTAGAATGAGGAAGTGGGTATGGATCCCCTTTCAAAACTCCTGATCGTCGCTCTGTCAGTCTAATTGAATTCAAGCAGGCAGCTACCAGCTGCTTCAAAAAGAGAATTCCCAATTGGCAGGAAAACGTTTAAGCAATATCAAAAAAGATGAAATGTCCTTAAAGTCGGTATTCAGTCAAAGCTCAACCAGTCAATAGGTCGCAAGACTGGATGTCACAAAATTTTCCACTTAATGTGATTTGGAGAAATATTGTAAAACAAATAAGTGGTATTATAACTTGGCTGATTGTCGATATGTGGTTTGACCTTGATTATCTGAATCCACTTATAATGGGTTCAAAACATACCAAATGTTTTTTAGAAGAGCAAAGCTACCTCCAATTCCAAGAACCAAGAATAGGAAACGTTTTTGTTTATTTTTCGTGTCTCCATTATATCCGCCTACGAATATTCACATTCAACTTTTTTGAGAGATGCGACGTCAAATCAATGTCGACGTCGTTGAGTTTTCGAGTGTTGGCAAATTAAGAACTTGGCATGCGATTGGAGCTAGATGAATGATACCTGGGAAATTCTTGACGATGGGTCATATATGGTTCAAGCTTCATACAAAATGAGGAGAAAATGGGTGAATAATAAAAAATATAAATAAACATAAACTGGACTGATATCCATAATCATTCATTTATATAAAGTGTTATTGAGCATTGTCAACTATTGACAATACAGACTTTCATTAAGCTGGCCAGCGAGCCATATCAAATTGTGAAAATATGAGAAAGAAATACTAATTATGACAATTGTAAAGTATTTATAAATAAAATATTTGATCTGATGTTTAATACGAGATAACCAAATATACAACAACTTCCCAAATAAACAGCATTTTAAAATACATTATGAATGTATATTGTTAGGAGTAACATATTAATACTTTTGATTTGAGTCCCATCCTCGAATTTGTCAAAATCCTAACACCCCAAAACGCGAACAGGACAAGCCCTCCCATAAAATTGACGCCAATTGGCACCTTATCAGCATCGCTGAAAATCGTGTATCTCTTGTCTGAATGTCCTTTCATTAATATGCTACACTCATCTTTGGGACATGTACTCATAACGCAGGCCACTCACGTCATATAACATTGAGTAAGAAACATCAAAAGAAAAGCATTGTTGTAATATAACACTTAATGTAATATGTCTAAAACTATTTTACATTCATACGTTACGTGTCGAGTGTACGTCACGATTGAAGAGAATAAGGATTTGCGTGTGATAAAAGAAACACACCATACGTTTATATCATAATTGCATGTTGTTCTCCAAAGTGTCTCCGATGGTAATAGAAATGTATGCTACAGAATAATGATGAGCCTAAAGCCACACTCTACCATGAAAAATGTTTGCTTATTTATCTATTAATGGTACTATTAATACATATACGTCAAATATGATGTCATATTACGAATAAATGCATTTGCAATAGAGATTAACCTTGTATCAAATGGACGCCGATTATTAAAAGAATATCTATCATAATAAGTGAGTATATCTAAACATGAGCACATTAATGTGTTGACATGTGATCTCGTTTAATGCCCACCAGTAATTTCTCAAATGCCCGTCATATGAAGGGAGGGAGGGAGGGAGGGATACATAAAGGCCTTTCAAAGTAGTGATTTGGACAGCGGCTCTGAAATATTAATGCACGGGGTCTATGCTATGGCAGAAACAAGTAGGAAGGCACCCGGAAAGATTATGGGGTGAAAAAAGACGTATCATTATGTGATGTTGTGCGAATATTATCCAGCGTGCCTAATTTTTAAAGCAGTCTTCCTGGTCCCGAGCAAATAATGATTTAATAACATGATACAAATTTAAAAATAGAACTCCATTTAATCCTATGTTAACCGTCACTGCTTGTATTGAAGGGCAAATTTAAGCTGTCATAAATCGCTAGGGTGACCCATTTATTCTGGAGCTCAATATACCTTCAGTCAGCGAAAAATTGAAACCCTTCCGACAAAATGACAATTTAGCAAACCTCACATGTACTGTGCTCACAATTTCTAAGGAATATTGTCTTAGACAAATATTTTTCCTTTTTTTTATATTGAAACCAAACGAATTTCGATAATTGACAGTTTATGATTTTTTTTTTTTAATAATTGTTCAGAAACAATATTCATTAAAAGTTGCGAGCACTGCATACACTGCTACAGACTTGAGATTTTTGGCCCAAATATCACCCCATCGGGGGCTTCTTATATTTCCTAGGCAACTGTGTTGTCACGAAAACGATGTACTTAATAGCACATTAATAGTCGGGCCATCACAGTAATATACCACCACACGATAATAAAAAATCCAATTAAGTCGGTGTAATGGCGATAAAAGCACTGGTCAGTCTTATTACAAATGTTGGTCTCGATATGTGCATGCAATTAGTAAATGACGATTTTTGAATTAAAACCATTTGATAAAATGTATATGTGTTGATGCCTTGGTAATGATACGGGCAAATGTATTTGTATTTTGTTATCGGTGTCAATTGGTTTATATACATCAACGCCCGGACATCCGGACCTTCGGACATCCGGACCTTCGGACATCCGTACCTTCGGACGTCTGACATGGAACCCATGTAATTGTTGGTATAAACTATAATTTTGAAGCGGACAGTGGTGCCCGCCATCTAAATCCGCCTCTGAAGAAAGCCAAAGCGCAAAGAATTTTATGGCCAAAATTTATCTTTCTCATCATTTATCAAAAAAACAATATTAATAATACCAGTAAAAACCACCGACCGTTTTTTTTTCTTTTTTCCTTGTGCAACATGTAGACAAGTCAATTTTGTAGAACAACGTATTTTGTCTTCCCACTCAGCAACATGCATCAAAGCAACAGTTGACAGATCTCTAGTAGTTTCACATCCATCACCGCATTCTAAACTGTTTTAGTTTCATCACAAAATGCATGCCATTTGTAAAGTAAATTTAACCAATATAACATATTATATGTAATAAAACATGTTATAACAATATTGTGTGATATTGTCTTATCCCAAATTATGTTGCTTCAACTTCCCATTCCACATTTTTCCCTGTTCGTAAAATTATTGGGAAAATGAAGCTTTGCGACCCCTGTGAAAACGCCCCGAGCTCATTTATGAATCATTAAGCAGCATAATGGAGTGTTCGTTCCACTTGATTAGGGAATAAACTGTTATTCCGCAGAGACTTTGGCGCAAAAACCACTAGTTGTCACGTGGGGCGGGGCGGCTGAGAGGGGGAAGGTTTGTGTATTGGAAATCGGACTCCTAGTATTGCATCCATAAAAGCAGGGAACTCTTTTTAGGAGACTCATGATTTCACTCATGCTTTGTGAAATATGAACTTTGATTTTGCTTTTCGTATGACTTTTAATGTGATATCATGTTATTTTTGTTGAGATAATAGTAAGAAAAATCAGTTTAGGCTCCCATATAATATTTGATTAGATATAACACACGGTAGTATTTCTTGTTAAGATGACATCGTAAGCCCCCTCCTCGACAAGGACCAACCAAACAACGTTGGTCTCCAATGTGACGTCTAAAGAACGCACTCTTTGCCCACAATATGAACGTTTACTGGGCATATTTTAACGTCACAAAGACTTGCTGTGTATGTCATTTTGTTGTAAAAAAAAACGTCGTTGTTGAATGTGGTCGCTGCAACGTCGCGACATAATTTGGCGAAGACGGCGTGTCCCACCCGGCAAACAAAATCCGCAGGACGTCCTAATCACGTAGTTTTACGTCCTGACGTCCGCGACGCAATTAGGACGTCGCTAAGATGTTAAAAACGAGACGTCCCAGCTATGTCACGAAATGACGTAAATGGGACGAATTTATTTCGTGACGTGACATATTTACACGTCCAGAGTACGTCAATAATCAGACGTTGAAAGGACGTGCTATTAATTTTGTTCTAATGACGTTGCACATTTGACGTCCCCTTGACGTACCAATATGACGTGGAAAGGACGATATATTTTGGTCGGGACGTAATCTGACGTTCTTAGGACTTCATTAAAAGACGAACTTACGGAAAGCACTTATTGTTTAAGAGCATTGCGAATACCCCTCCGAAAATTGAATTTTGATTCTCGACCACTTATAGTAGGAAATGTTTTGATTTCAAAGTGGAATATGATAGTCCAGTTGAATATCTATCATATTCCTCAAAAAAGTAAATATATGTTATTTATGTATAAAATGATATTGATATTTAGATAGAAATGTCCGTGTAATGAATATTACGGCCGATATAGGTCCGTCCTTTGATCGTTCCTTCACGGACCAGTATAGGACGTCGTATTTATAGTCTTTGCGGACTTTTTTATGCACGTCCTTTGGATGTCCGATATGCGACGTCTAAAAAATTACGTCCGGCAAACTTTCATACAGGCCCAGTAGAGGAATGAAATGGGACGTCATGTAAAGACGTCGAGGGGACATGATATGGACGTGTCTTTGCCGAGTGGGGTAGCTTAGACTGCGCCGTGTAAAAAAAGAATTCTATTGCATTCTGGTTTCACATGCAGATACATATTGACATTGTAACGTCCTGTGAAATTGCGACGTTTAAACAACGTTTCAATCTTCGTATCAGGTGCAAGAGGTAGACTTGGCAATTCGATCTATATCCGGGTTCTATTTTCGGCTTCATTTTCGTGGAACATAGTTTTTTTTTTAATAAGGGCTTGTGTCAATGGAGTTTCCACTTTAATCTCATCTTATGCCATCTGATCGCGTCGGCTGAGAGATCTATTTATGGGAAGACAACCGCGTGCATGACAAGTCTACACGGATTTTTTTTTGTTTCGGTGTCGGGACGTGCCCTATTTTTTTATGTCGTCTATGGGCAGTCCCCTTTATTTCACATATCGTACATTATGATAACAAAGCAACAATGTAACAATAATATATGTACACTTTATAGCTATAATATTATATAATAATGCATAATAATACAAATCGTAAAATTTTAGTAATAATTTCTCATTCTATCTTAATATTAGATGCACGGCATATTTATTATTAACTTTTAAATAAATAACTTGATTTACTTTCAAAAACATATCATTACGTAATGTTTGCCGTATATACAAAAATTGAACCACCATCGACTTTTTCACAAATTCACTACCACGCACACATCACACACTCAAACTTTCATTCATTGCAAACAGACTTGCGTGTATTTGGGAACCAGTAATTTTCTTACCTATTTTATTATTAAATGGACAATTCGTAGGATAATAGAATACAGAGATCAAGTCTACACGGATTGATGTTTCAAATTGTTCACAACGTTTGGATGAGTATATGGAAATGCTCCTTGGTTTTGAAAAATCATCATTTTCAAAACCATTGTCCCGCGCGTTTAAGTGCATTCTGAAACATGCGTCAGGGAACACCTAGGCGGCGTTCACGACAAAAAGCTCGAAAATAATGCAAAAAGCCCGTATTTTGCGTGAAAAGAAGGTATAATATGGCATATACACGTATGCCCTAATTTGAAACTTAGTCATTATCATCACTTCATCACTTATTGTTTCTATTAAGATATTAAAAAATAATTGCGTTCTCACATAAGAGCACCACATCGAATAGAGATTGCTATTAATTCTTATATCAGAGTTATCCTATAGATATTTACGTCGGGGTTGGTTATAACAATGGTGCAAACATGACGTGCGGAATGTATTCGCATCGAAGTTGTTGGAACGAAGTGTTGGAACGTCTATATTTTGTAGCTTTGAAGCAATGAAAATGTTGTACCTTTTCACAACAAAAAAATATGAATGAAGATTATACATGTATATGAGCAATCTTTGAAACCATATTGCGCATTAAATATTTGAGTTGCAATTAGTTTACTATTAATAGAAGCTGGTTTGATATGAAACGTGACCATATCTTTATTTCTAACACGATTAGCTGAAATGCTATTTATTTTAAGAATAAATAATACATTTCTTGACCTGTTTATATATCATATAATTGTCTTATTTTAGTTGTTCAGCCTTTATATTGTTTTTTTTCTAATATAGAATCCAAAGCGCTTATCATTCTAAGGGCCTGAGGAAAAAAAAGGAGCAATGAGTAGTAACTTGTTCTCACATTTTTTCAGTGTCGGGACATGCATTATTTTTTGTTGTCTCTGGGTAGTTCTCACAATTGTTATATGACCTATGAAAAGTTCACAAAAAAAACTATGTAAAATATATAAAACGAATCGATGTAGCTCTCTGTTTTATCATGGACATAAAAATAAAAACGGACAAAATCCAAATGTATTCTTGTCCGATGCCCTGTACAATTTACGGCCTGCAATCTTCAATGCTTGATGTCTGAAAAGGCTAAATAGAAGAGCTACAATCTTGTTTTAGTTTTAAAATAATTTATCTTTGTTCTACTTTTGGATCAGATTTGACCACACGGCATAAAAACCGAATGGGCTTCGTCTTTTCCTCCTCGTGACGTCATCAAAATGGGAAACAACACAGCCAAGCTTCCGAAGGAAGACCTTTCGTTCCTTTTGAGTAAAACGAGTTTTACTGAGAAGCAGATCAAACAGTGGTACAAGGGGTTCATGGTAAGCATGAAATAATGGTGATTTTTCGCTAAAAATGTCTAAACTCATTCAGCTGTAAAGATATTAGGCAAGAATGTCATCGTGACCATCTAAGATAACGCCACTCAAAACGTGTCCATCAATTATTAATAAGACCATCGCATTATAAACACATATAAAATTATTTATAAAGCAGACCCATAAAAACAATCGGGGCTCAAATGAATTCATTGGTATGACATATAAATGTTGAACCGGGAAGTGGCGCCCGCCGCGTGCTTCCTAAATCCGCATATACAAAACCAATATGAGTAAATGTATACGTATTTTCATGTAACTTAATATTGTAATATTCTTACGGATGTGTTTTTAATCTCATACTTCTAGAAAGATTGTCCCTCCGGTGAGCTGAGCCGCAAGAAATTCTTAGCAATCTACAGCACACTGTTTCCCGAGGGAAAGGCCGGTGCCTTCTATCAACACGTGTTTCGAACGTTTGACGAAGATGGGTCCGGACGTATCGACTTTAAGGAGTTTCTACAGGTATAAAGCGATTGTCGACGGAGATGGGTGGGTTTTTATATAAAAGTATTGAGTTGGTATTATACGAGCACAGACGGGTGGGTGGGGAAGGTTGGATGGCTATTTATCTGCCACCACAGTGCCACAAAGCTGTTTCGATTATCATGAAACATTTATACAAGGGTTTACATCAAATCTCATTGCACTTAGATGATGGTTTAGAAAATTGTGTTTATAAACTCGACTTAGTTTTTACATAGACAGTGGTACGGTTCATTCAAGATTATATAAAGTTAATCTCGTGGGTGAACTCTCGTCTTTTGCTACAGCATTCACGGTGGCCAACATGTTTTCATTCCCCTCGTTACGAAAAAAAGAGAAGTATC
Organism: Hydroides elegans; assembly: GCA_001703475.1. NCBI lineage: Eukaryota > Metazoa > Annelida > Polychaeta > Sabellida > Serpulidae > Hydroides > Hydroides elegans. The sequence continues at coordinate 25,525 of LQRL01000738.1, forward strand.
AATCCACTTAAGAACCTAAAACTCATTGCATCACAATAGATCCAGACACGTAAAATGCTCGTTGAAAAAAAAACGTTATTTTTCATTTTCAGGCAATAAGCATAACGCAGGGCGGAAAACCGGAAGAGAAGCTAGAGTTGGCCTTCCGTTTGTACGACATCGACCGAAATGGACAGATTGAGGAGAAAGAAATGGCCGAAATCATCAAGGTATAACTACCCTAATGTTTTGTTTAAATTCCCCTCTGTTAAATTTGATTTATTTCAAATCTCGAACCATACAACTGTCGCTAACGAAACTTGCTTTGTTAACGGTGAGTAGTAATAGGCATAACATTATCCATCAAATTTTCTTTTTGCGCATTCAACTTTATGAATCTTCATGAATTCTTCATTTTGCAACAATTTCACTGGTTCGTACCAAATGATAACAATATGAAATGCTCGTATCATTTAACAGGTCGAAAGGAGAGAATTCGCAATAATATTATACAATCAATCTATTCCCCACAAAACATATAAATCTACCCGTATCAGAAATTAAACCAATGCTGCACCTTAGCGTCGTACGTTCTCATAGCATAGGCAAGTTGTTTTATCCGCCCCGGTGTCGTTTCAGATGATCCTCGCGCTAGTATAATGTAAATTATTTTTGGTTAAGGTGCACTAATGTCAAAAATTAAGATTGGCCATACATATATTTATTCTTGTCATTACTCAAACAGGCTATCTACTTAATGACGGAAGGCGATATGTCTAAAATCGGCGACGCTCCCGAATTGAGAACGAGAGACATCTTTGTGAAAATGGACACGAATTCTGACGGCGTTTTGTCAAAAGAAGAGTTTATAAAGGGTTGCCTAGGCGATGATACTTTGTATAAATTGCTTGCGTGTTCCAAAGATGGGGAAAACTAAAATTTGTTAATGCATATTTATATTGTATGAGTACATCGTAATGCATAGCCGGGGTAAAAGGGTCCTTGATAGAAGCACCACCAAAATGTGGAAAATTAGGGGAAATACGGTCCCGGGATTGTATATGAACCTATTCAAAGTTTAGTTATGTATTTTCGTTGATATTATATGTGATGTTTTTGAGATGCAAGGTCAGGTCAATAAGGCGTTAGAGTTGCTATAATTTGCAAAATTGGACATAATGTCCCCGGTTATCCAGGAAACTTTTGGCTGGATAAAATGCATAAATTAATTTAAGATGTACCGGTACCTGTACGATTTATAGGTGTTATCAATGTGGTTTGTATATGTGGTGTTATAATTTAAGGGAAAAATATTGAAGGGATGTCGGCAAGATGTATACGTTTTATGATGCGGATAGATACTTGCGGAATGAATTTGTTGTGATCGCCGCGAAATTCTAAAGAGCAATTGAGTAAAAACCTACGATAATGAATATTCGTCGTTTTTGGCATCGAATGCTGAAAGTTCCGCAAGTGCCTATCCGCAACAAATGACGGATAAAGAAATATAAGCATTATTTGCCTTCTCACTTTTTTTTTGCTGCACCGACTTTGTGGTCCAGTCGTCTGACTGTTTTATTCTATACAGGTGTTGATTCTAGTCATGTTGAATCTAGTCATTTCCTTCCAAATCAAACTTTTTTATTAAATGGTTTTGCTTGGTATTGAGTTTGTTATCATGTTTTCCGCTCGATATATTATGCATAAATTATCAATGAGTTAGTTCGGATAAATTTACCCTAGCATGCGAAAACGGAAATGAGTTTTGAACCAACTTCTATACCTTTTTTTTCAAATATAGAGTATAACCATGTTTAAATTGCAATATTTTAAATTACTATCCAGAAAAGAGTTCAAATGTAAAGGCGTAGGCATTTATTTAAATTATAATTTGAAAATAAAACCATATATTAATTTCAAAATACGAGCATTTGAATTCTTAGAATAGTGTGACGAACTTCATTACTTTCACTGTCAATGAAATAAATGTAACACTTTGAGTGATTCATATATATATATAAAATCAGACTTCATTATAATTCACTCGATTTACATAAATATGATTGAATGTTTTTTTAAAGTTCAAATTGTTTTTACTTCCTAATCTATCTTCTTATATTCTATTATTTTCTGTAGAGATAAGTTTCCTATTTTAATCAACAAATTTTGTAAATTAGAATTGTTTAACTTTTAACTGACACATGTGTTAAACTGAGCTAAGTAGAGACTTGCAGTTGTGTTTTCCTATTCTGTGCGTTTATAGTAAATTTCAAAAATTGTCATTTGATGCAGTGACACGGATAAAAGTGTATTGTGTTTTTTCAAGTATGTAGTGTCAGAATGTTAAACGTCAAAAATTGCATTTCGTTACAGTATGTTTTAATTTTTTGTTGTTTCTTGCTCTAATCAGTGTTTGATTAAAATGAAAAATATAATCAACTGATTTGATCTTTCACTTTGAATTCTTCTTGAGTTCTTGTCTTCAAAACGATAGATAGGCCTATTCAATTTAAATATAACGTATTCACTGAGTGTTTCCACCAAAGTACAAAATTAATAGAATCAAACGAAAAAAAAATCTGATTTTATTACATATTCGATCGAAATATAAAAACAGCCCGCTATTTTTACTCAAACGATCTTAATCAAATAAATACTAATACTTGATCATTAAACCATATCAAAACCTACCTAATCACATTATGCATTATCTTAAAAGTTACAATCGCTATTTGCAAACCTTATCAATTTATTTAGAACACAGTCATTAATGAGCATTTATAATCAAGTCTTAAAATTTTTATTCTGCATAATCGCAAAAAAATATTAAACGTACAAGAAACTTTTCAAACAATATTAAACGTACATGTACATTATGACTATTTACAATCAAATTAAAATCTAAATAATTACTAATACTAAATAATCCTATTACTACACATGGTATATCGATCAATCTCATGCAACGGTTTAGGCGGTGGCTTCCGTTGTTTTAATTCCGTCCCCTCCGTCCCTTCTTTGGTCGGTGTAGTTTGCGTATCTTTAACAAATTCCTCGTTCAAACCCATACTATTTAAACTCACAGTACTATTCGATAATAATAACTTATTCATGCCTTCAGGTGATAAGGCTTCTAAAGTTTGCGACGTTTCTATTGGCTGTTGATGAGTCAAATTAAGTGACGTCATATCGTTTAGTGACGCAACATTTAATGACGTAGGTGTGATGACGTGCTGTGACGTATTTGTGATGACATCATCAAATGTTGTGTTATTTACACCATTATTCTTAGGTGGCGATGCACTTATAGGACTCAAATCACCCTCAGCAAAACTAACATTCATTTTATGCCCCAAACTTCGCGTCCGTTTCATACAACTATGGATTTGATGTAGCTCTTCAACGCCCGCTGTAGTAACGCCCGAATCCGATAGGCGGCGTTTGTGGTTTGTGGGCGATTGGACGGGCGCTGTGGTGTTGAGGGGCGTTGAGGGGGTAGAAGAGGGGGAGGAGGGGGTGGGGGTTTGTTTACTTTTGGCTTCGTCTGTGTATTGGCACGCTAGGCCTAGGAGGACGATGCTGTTGAGTACTTTCAAGCTGACTAAGCTGCAAAAAGTAAAAATGTTATTATTTTGAGCACGTTAAAAATAAATATACAAATACATTATTCAATAAAGATATACTTAAATGTTGGCGATAAGCTTAAAATTGTTTAATAGAATAGTTAGTAATGTCACCATGTACGCCGTGTGTTTTTATTTCATTGTGCCTCCCCCCGTTTATAATGTTCTAATCGTGTCACCTTTTTGTCAATGTATTTATGTACTCAATTTATTGGCGCGACATATTCTATATGAAAATCATTATTTAATATCTCTCTCGTCGGGTTATAACGACAGAGTTTATTCTTGGGGTCAGGCGACACAATCTTTATTATAAGCGTGTTTATGTTTCGTTCTATTGAGCAGCACCTGGTAACACAACAGGGCTTTGCCTACCCTTGTCACAAAAGGCGGGCGGCCCGCCTGACCCTTGAAAATAGGCGGGATTCCGCATAAAAAGTGGCGGGACACATATCAAATAAAAAAATCCATTTAAGTTGATATTAAGTAGACTATTATATATCCACTGTTAATTTACAGTCCCTTTGCATTAATGATCCATGTTTTTAATAATGGACAGTAAACTAAGTCAGCTTAAGTACTCGGTCAACTCCATTAATTAAAACATTGTACCCCCTTAACTCAAAAGAGTTGGTTGCCCGACCGAAAAGCTAGTTTCCCGACTATTGCACATCCATAACAATGGTGATGCTTCACTGAAACTATACTTTGATCCATGTCGCTTAAACCCCAACTGTCTAAACGAAACCTGTCAACGAAATATAACTATGATTGAATATTATCAAATTGCCAGCACCGAAGGCGCGTGCAAAAATATGTAAAACGATTATTTGGCGAAATCCATTTGTAGAGCATAAAACTTTGGGAAATCGAACTTTGGGGACTAATGAAAACTTAGATAATAGGCATACATAGTGAAATAAATATCAGAACAACACTTTAGATACATACAA